>JARYGA010009983.1:0-16266 GCA_030545235.1 Helianthus tuberosus | reverse complement strand
AAAGTGAACTTTATTCTATCATCTTTTCATGCTTTGTTGATTCACTCATTCGTGTCTTTACGGTTTCTCTAAAGCATGTTAACTTCCTGAAAGGGGGTTAGAAGGTTGGTTGGGTAAAGTTCTTGCCTCATTCAGTGTATAGATCCTGCGAGGGCTTGATTCAAGCTTATTAGGACTTCCTTTGAGGCAGATAGCATCAAATCGAGGGAAGTAAGAACGACTTGAATCCCTCATAAATAAACTACTATTAAAACTTTAAACCCGCCTCGCGGGACTGTATCCTTGTTGACTCAGACCAATATGGCTGAGGGTAGCGTTGCCTCCAAAAGAGGGGCATGCCACATTTTGTAGAGAGTGATAGTGTTATATCGTGTTTTATAAATTTAAAGCTTGATAAAAGAGTGAAAAGTGGTTAAAAATATAATAAAAATCATACACCCTCACGCCACGCCAATAACATACCGACATCTTAATGGGGCAACTCGCGACCCCGTGACCCGTCTTTCCGCAACTGACACATGGTTTGTTCTTATAGTAGCATTCGCCCCTATGAGCTCGACCACATATCTTGCAACTCGGCGATCTGCCTTTCACACTCCCTTTCTTGGGAGTCTAAGTTACTTTAGACTTCGTTGAGGGGCTCGGATTTACATCCGTTGCCCTCCTTTCCCCTCACTCAACTTGCTTCTTCAATTCTATTCCTCGATCTCGCTCGACATTTATGATCTCCATAAGATTATCATAATTCGAGGGAGTCATAATTTCCCTATATTCGGCACTGAGCATGTTGTAGTTATAATATATTTTCTGCTCTTCCATTTGAACCAGTTCATCACAGACTGTTAGTTTATCTAGAAAGACCCTTGTGATCTTATCAATTGTTTCACCTTTATGCCTCAGTTGCATAGACTCTTCCTTGATTTTGTTCACCGTCGCCTTAGGGCTATGTTGTTTGAGAAAATATGTTTTAAACTCCTCCCACGTCATAGCCCCTGCGGCTTCAATCCCTTTCTCCTTCCTGATGTTATCCTACCAATATTTGGTTTGGGCCCTTAGTTGACCAGTCCCATAAGCCACAAAGTCACTCGAGTCACAGTGAGTCCATTCAAAAACTCCTTCTATGTTGCTTGTCCATCTTTGACATGCAATCGGGTCCGCCTCCCCATTATAAGTTGGAGATTTGCATGCCATGAACTTGTCGTATGGACAAGCCTTCTTTTCTTTGGCCTTATCCTTTTCATTGACAAGGTCCTCCTTTAGCTCGTTTATTCTTTCCTCAACCGCCGTTAGAATTGTATCTTGTAAAGCCTTTCCGACTTCTTCAAAAATCTTTTCTCGTACCTCCTCATTCAAGAGGGATACCGTATCATCACCACTTCCTCCCGACATCGTTTAACTGAAATGTTCACAATATTAGTCAACATCTCTATTTACCCTTCCTTTATTATCATATGGAAGTTTTTACCCACATTGTTTGTTAACAATGCGATTCACCCTTTTTAATTGATTCGACTAAGTCTATAACTTGTCCTAATCGTTCATACTTAATGCACTTCCGGATTCGAGTACATGACCGTACCCCTTCTGATGCATTTTCTATTTTCATTTACTCTTTAAATTTTCCAAAACAACTATTTTATAATTGTCTCTCACCGAATATGACGATCAAGCCTCGGACTGAACACATTTAAGTTTTAACCTTAAGCTCTAAATACCACTTATAATACCCTACGTGTAAATATAAGAGTTTCACATTTTATACAGCTACTTAAAAAAAGATTTCATGTTTTAAAACATAAGCCGCACAAAGTGGAAATAGTTCAGTTTTGCAATGCATGACCACATGTTTTACAACTGTTTCAAAATGATATTAACAAAAATGGAAACAAATGAGCATTCGGAAAGTTGTCGGTTCCATGTGCGGCTTGATCTTCATCCGAGTACTTGATTTAGACATTACCTATCAACACATTTCCAATCAACATTTAATAAACATTCAACTGAATGCAAACGTATTAAAATGAACAAAATTAGTAAAATTGATGGGACAAGAGAAAAACGTCAGGGAAAAACTTTTGTTGAAATGCGCAATACACTAGTGTGTGCATTATGCTGAAATGTGCACTACACTAACATGTGCACTATGCTGAAATATGCACTACTCTGGTGTGTGCATTATGCTGAAATGTGCACTACACTAACATGTGCACTATGTTGAAATGAGCACTACTCTGATGTGTGCATTATGCTGAAATGTGCACTTCTCTAATGTGTATGCACTGCTCTGATATGTGCATTATGCTGAAATGTACACTATACTAACATGTGCACTATGCTGAAATAAGCACTACTCTGATGTGTGCATTATCCTGAAATGTGCACTATACTAACATGTGCACTATGCTGAAATGTGCACTACTCTTTGAGACGCGTATCACATCCGCCTTGGTCACTCGGATTATCCCTCGAGTTGCCTATAATTAACAACCCGACTAATCACTAGAACACCATTTTGCTAACCGTATCCATCATACTTGCTATCAATAATTCAAAGGATTTCTTTTATTAATCCATATTATGACATAAGGCAATTAGTTTTCATTTAGGCATTTAATCAAACACCTTATGGGCATGGTTTTTAAGCTATCCTATTAGCTCAATTGTTAACCTCCTACCATTCCATTTCAACCCGAATATAATCATAATTTCTTTAACAATCAATTTACATTCAAAAGTTAGTTTATCAAAGCTTTTACATCAAACTTTTGCACATAGAATTAGGTTCTTCACACATAGGCTAAAACCCATATCATTAGTTACTTGAATAATCATCTATGCATGTCATATATCGAATACATCATGGAATTAACAACTATGATAGTTAAGAACACTTCTACTATCATCAAAACACATAAATTTCATGATTAAATTACTATATCATCTCTTTACGAACTTCTCCTAACTAGAGAACTCCACCAAAGAACAAATTGCAACTTACCTTATGTTGGGGTGATGTAGTAGGCTCTAAATCATCAAACATACAAGCAAAACACCTTTGATTCTGTGACAACCCTCACAAACCCAGGTATCCGTACAAATTAATTAATGTTTAATTAGTGCTTATTTACTGTGCTTGATCACATTTATGATTGAACTGCTTTCTGTTTTCTGATACATACATACTCATGCATCACATTTTATTACTGTCACTCCATTCATTACACACAAACTTTAGTGACAACCATGATGCACAAAGCACAGTTAGCACAGTGAGCGGATAACCCAGACAACATGCTAACAATGCCAGCACCTAGACAGACAATATTTCTGAGGCCAGTATGAGCCGGGAATAAAGTTCTACACTGATAGGGAGTGTAGGGAGGTGAGGACCATAAAACTGCGTTACTAGGTGATAGTTATAGTGCCCGGAAGTGCCTAAAACATACTTAAAGTGCAGAATTCTGCACTAGTTAACCAAAATTCAGCATTTAACAATGCTAGTAAAGTGCAAAAACTTGGTAAAATAGTCCTAGATACTTTCCAAAGTGTTGGGAATAATTTGTGTCACTAAAAACAATATAAAAGACACTTTAAGGCTTTATTTAGCACTTTAACGGATCAACATCCAACCGAACAACCGGACTTTACGCGGAACATAAAAGTATTGTCAAATACATTGTTTTTACTTTTCTGAGCTAGTTAGGGTCCCCGAACACCCTAACACCCTTTATATTAATAAACACACTAATATCCTAACTAAATGTCATTAGATTTCAACTAGATCCTAACTATATTATCACCACCCAACCCCTACCCCCCCCCCCCATTTTGACGGTCCCAAGGGTGGGACACACCCTTGCTTTCTTGGATTATTTTAATTGCCAATGTTGGGTGAGTTAGTGACATAATACATGTTGGACATTCACAATATTTGGTCTATAAGTATACATGAGAGTTAACCCTTCTCTTTCATTTCAAACACTTCAACAAACAACTTTCTCTCTTCCTCCTACACCCCTCACGGCCGCCACCCCCTCACCATACTACCACCACCTTCAAGCTTTGTTCAAGCCATTCTCATAGATACAAAGGTGCAAGGAGTCCAACAACTAAGCTCGGTGCACTCGGAAGTTTAAGAACCACTCTAGTTTCCTTTTATCCACCGCTTTTATGCCTTGTTTCTTCCCTAGCCTTGTGCTAGTAGTAAGTGCTTCTAATCATCATCTTGATCTTGTTTTTGGTGGTTAATAGATGATTTAATGTTGAAAAATTAAGAAACACTAAAGAACTTGAACAAGTCTTAAACATAAAGTGTTAAAGGGTGGATAAAGAGAAGTTATGTGTGTAAATCATGTAAATCTTGTGTAGTTATGATTATTTGATGTTGTTTGTTAGTAAAAGTTGGATGGATCATCATCTAGATATGCTAGATCATGTTCAAGAACATGAACTAGTAAGATGTTAGTGTTAGAGATATGAAAGATGATGAAACCACCCACCATGAACTTAAAACTTGAATAAACATAATTTTTCTTGAATAGTAAGGTTATAAACTTGTAGTTCTAAAGATCTATAAGTGGTTTTTCGGAAGAACCAAGTGAAGGACACTAGTTTTGTTAAAACCCGGTTATTTTATGAACTAAAGGCATTCTTGGAAACCAAACAAGTGTATAAACACTTGTGTAACAAGAAATTTCATAAAGAAATATTTTTG
Source organism: Helianthus tuberosus (assembly GCA_030545235.1). Classification (NCBI taxonomy): domain Eukaryota; kingdom Viridiplantae; phylum Streptophyta; class Magnoliopsida; order Asterales; family Asteraceae; genus Helianthus; species Helianthus tuberosus. The sequence goes on along the minus strand of JARYGA010009983.1, from coordinate 11,552 downwards.
TGAATCTTGACTAGAAGTTGTGAAACTTCATTTTCTTTAAAAATAAAGCTTTCAAGAAACTAATCCTATTTTTAAAGATAACAAGACCCACTAAATGTGTTGGTGATTTATTACATATTCTTACAAAACTCTCAAGTTCATGAGTTGTGATTTAGTCTTATTTTTGTCAAGATTAGTGATTAAAGATTGTATGTTGTTGGTTGGTAAATTGTTTGAATGATTTTGAAAAGAAAATGATACGCTAGTAAGCGTGGACACCTCCATTTACCAAGTACCGAAGGTGGATTTTCGTAAATAAAACTCGATAAATATATATTTAGAATATATATTTCATAATATGACGCTTGAGTGATTGTTATGTGAACTAGATATTACCCTAAAAATAATATAACTTGAGGGTATCATGAAATTACGACTCCAAAATATTACCAACGCTCTCACAAATAAATATTTAAGTTACACCGGTATCGTTATTACAACGCGAACTCAAAATGTAACTTATGCATATTTCGGAAAAAATACTCTTATACGTATATTTTGACAAGTATTATTTTGGAGAAACTTATGAAATAAAATATAATATTTTTGGGAAAAATATGTATATTTTGGAATTAGAATATTTTAGACAAGTGATTAAAAATATATTTTTCAAGTGAGACTTAAAAATATATTTTCGGAATTATGACGTTACATGTATAAAAACCCCCATCCTTGGGAAGGAATATACTTATAACATAAATAAGAAGTGTGAATACGGAATAGTTACCTAACTATTTCTCCAAAAACGTTAAACCCTAAGCCAAGGCACGGCCATCCGTCTAATAGGCATTAGTACGTGTAGGTCGTCACGCAGCAGGTTGAGTTGGAGACTTACGTTTCAGGATACGCACTTCTGTGAGTTCATGTCCCCCTTTTCTCTTAACTGTTTTCAGTTTTTATACTTCGGGGGTGGAATACATGTTACAATATTTACAGACACTATTATACATGGTATGGTTAGCTTAAGGAGGGTTTACTACTTAGATCATGTGAGTGGGTAGGCTTTACTTGGGGCCATTAATCCTCATTGTAGGACCGAGGGTCAAGAGCGGTAGATCTATTTGGGTGTAGCGAGCCCAGCTCATGAGTCCACAGTACGGACCATGGGGTGACTTTGAGCCCGACGCAAAAATCTGCTAGGTTTGAGTCTTCCTGCATCACTTCACACATATCATTGGCTTTGCAACCCAATGGTGATCTCTTTTTCCTTAATTGCTACATACCAGGGATTTTCATACATACAGACAATTTACAACGGTTTATACATACTCACTTTTACATGAACTCGCTCAACTTTTGTTGATGTTTTCAAACTACATGTATTTCAGGAAATTAGGGGATCTGGCAAGGTATGCAATGTCGACAAGCTGCGTAGGAGTAATGATGTCGTCCGAGTTTAGGAAATGTGACTTTTTCCTGGACGGGTCACAAGTCTTAAACTGTGTTTTTATTCATGTCTTTTGGTTGTGCCTCGTGAACAAGTTCTTAATTATGACATTGTTGTAATCGATGTTAAGTGTCAACTTTTTAAACAATGTGGTTGTGGTAACTTTTAAAACTTGTTGAATGGATGAACATCATGGTTTTATTTTCATATAGCATGGTTGTGATTGTGCTATGGTATTAAGAAGTCACACCAAAATAAACCCACGCTTCCGCAAAGCCAGGGTGTGACAGCTTGGTATCAGAGCATCGATCATAGCGAACTAGGATTCTTTCTCGAGTCTAGACTATGATCACTAGGGCTCTCGCGAAAACATTTTTACATTGCATACACTAAACGTCCATATCCAGGATACAAAACATTTTTACAACTAAAAAGCACAAATAAACTTTTTCCAAAAATTCATGGTTCAGTCTTAGAGGCTGAGGGAGTTAAGCCTTAGAGGTTGGGCCAGTCTTAGAGACTGAGGGAGGTTAGCCTTAGAGGCTAGGGAGGTTCAGTCGAGGTTAGCCTTAAAGGCTAGGGAGGTTCAGTCTTAGAGACTGAGGGAGGACCAGTCTTAGAGACTGAGGGAGGATCAGTCTTAGAGACAGAGGGAGGATCAGCCTTAGAGGCGGGGGATAATTAGTCTTAGAGACTGGGAGGATTGGTTTTAGAGACCAGGGATTTAGTCTTAGAGACTGGGAGGTTGGTCTTAGAGACCAGGGAGTTAGTCTAGGAGACTAGGATGATTACTTGTTTGCTTTATTGTGGCTAATATGTTTATTTAACCTTATGATTGATATATATGCATATATGTGATTGTGTTACAAACGTCATGGTTTCATCTTCAGACACAGGAGTTTCGGACACACTAGACCCCATGGCGATCGTGTCAGATGACGAGATCCCTTCAGAGCGAGAGGTCTACACATCAGACACCACCAGTACAGACGACGATGACTTCTAGCCGTTCGCGCTGCCTGACGTCGGAGTTGAGCCTGCTGATGGCCTTCCTGTCGGGGATTTACAACTTGCGGTGATCCCTGCTCCCATACCGCTTGCTGTTGTTCCAGTAGTTGATATGCCACTCGCTGTCGTTTCTGACGACGACATCGATCTGTTTGATGAGGATCCACCTGAGGCTGACTATGAGGACGGGGCCCTTATTGGTGCTGACGTTATTCTTCCCATCGCTGAGGCCCCTATGGAGGAGCTTCCTGTTGGTTCGCCTGTCCCGGACTCATTGGAGTCTGTGGCATCTGCATCTTCGCACGACCATGGTGTGCAGTCTCACTCTTCTGACCCTGATATGGCGATGTCAGCTGCACCCGGTCCATCGCACGAGTTCGAGTTCGACCACGAGGTCGATGACGCTTTTGAGCCGATCATTCCCCGTGATTTCGACCCTGATCGCGATATTGAGTTTATTCACATGGATCAGCCCCTAGAGGCGCCCGTAGATCCTATTGATCCTTTGCTTGACATCCCTGCTTATTTCGATATGGATCTTGTTGACCCGGAGCCTGCTGTGGCCCCAGAGCCAGTAGTTGCTCCTGACCCTACATTAGAGCATGACCCTGTACATGAGGATGCACCAGCCGCTGCACCTCTTGCTGGTGATATACCCGCTGTTGATCTTCTCGCTGTTGCTCCACCCTTGATAGATGATCCTGTTGTTGAGGCACCATTTCCCGATCCCGTGCAGGTACTGTTTGACCGTGCACCTTTTGCTACTCATATAGATCCACGTTACGCCAACACCCGTAATGGGTGGATCGATGACGATGACGATTACCCACCATTTGTGTTACCTGTTACACCTCCAGTAGTACCTGTTACTGCACCCACTGATATTCCCTTGATTCCCCCATACACCACAGATGTTCACCGCGCTGATCTTCCGATTATCTTTCTCCAGGACATCCCTCTACCGCGTCCTGGGGAGGGTTCATCGCGATAGCCTTTTGGTCATGTACCTTTCATGTCAAGAGACAGCCAGTTTATACCACAGATTACTCATCCTACTTTTGTTCCACCCGTGCTGCCATCATCCTTACCGTTCACACCTCAGTTTCTTCCCGTTGCACCACCTATTGCACCATCTTCCATTCCATCTAGCGAGCCATTTTTATGGACTACGCCCCTTATTATACCACTGTCTGATCCGTACCACCCGTACCATGTTGGATACTCTACGGAGGACACCCTCATTTCTTTGATGATACAGCAGGATGCATTGACACGTCGTATTCAGGATTTGGAGAGAGCTCCACGTCCATCTTGTCATTGTCAGACCCCATTTGCAGCACCACACACTCCTCTTCCACTTTCCCCCGATTCAGACGCTCGCTTTTGGACTTCTGAGCAGCAGATAGCATATTTGCTGTGCGCCTATCGTGCCTTAGAGGATGACTGGTTACACATGTGTCGTTTACTTTTCTATCATTTTCCTCCTCCTCCACCGCCATCAGCATAGGCATATTTTTGGTTTTATGCAGGTTGATATTTTGGTGAGAAGGTCGCTATTGAGCCAGCTTACGAAGCCTTTTGAGAGATCACACTTTTTGTATATGATAGGTGTAGACAGATTTGTACTTTTGGGGGTGATGTAGCCCCACGATCTTACTTTGACATATGATGTACTATTAAACTTGTAAAACACTGTTGTGGTCGTGATTAATGAAAAGCTCAATGGCAACATTCTCACTACATGCTTTGTTGGGTTATACATTTTAATTTATAACATGAGATGTTATGTGTGGATGAACGTTATTGTATATGTATAATTATCATACTTACTATGACCTGACCTATATGATCATCTTTTAGAAGATGCCTCCAAGACGTGATGTACGTATGTCCACTACAGAGGTGGAACTCCAAGGGATCATTGCTGCAGCCATAACTCAATATGCAGCCTCCCAAGGAGGAACAAGCGGGAGCCATTCAAGCAACAACGGCAACAACAATCCACCCCATGGTAATGTCAAGTGGCTTGAGACATATTACCATACATTTGGATATTTATAGCACGTCCGCTAATACCATTGGTAAATTTTAACTTATGTGCAGGGTGCACCTACAAGCAGTTTCTCGACTGTAAGCCCGTGAATTTCGACGGCACAGGAGGTGATGTTGCGTTTGTTAGGTGGGCTGAAAAGACAGACTCTGTCTTAAGAATGAGCAAATGCGTTCCCGAGTAACAAGTAACCTACATCTCAGGGCTGTTTCTGGATGGAGCCCTATCGTGGTGGAATTTGCAAGTGCAAACTTTAGGAGAAGCTGCTGCTTATGCGTTAACTTGGGCTGAGTTAAAAGAGTTAATGAGAAGGAAGTACTGCTCGCGTGCTGAAATACAGATGTTAGAGATTGAGTTCTGGCATCTAAGAATGGATGGTCCTAAGATTGCGGAATATGTTCAAAGGTTTCATGATTTATCTCACGTAGTGCCGTACATGGTCACACCCGAGTTTAAACGTGTTGAGAGATTTATCTGGGGATTGGCACCCCAGATAATGAGTATGGTTACCACGTCCAAACCTGCCATGATCAAGGAAGCCATAGACCTCAGTGTGGCGCTTACTGAAGAGGCCATTAGGTTGAACAAATTTTCCATCTCGGAGCCGAAGAAGAAAGAGACTCATGTGGAGTCGTCTGGGGAAAACAAGCGAAAATTTTCGAATTTCAAGCAAGGTACCAACGTTGTGAGCAAGAAAGGTGAGTCGAGCACACCGGCCAGGGCCAAAACCGGTGTAGAGAGCAGAGGAAAAGGTTATATGGGCACACTGCCCAAGTGTGATACATGCCAGCGCCATCATTCTGTCCCGTGCCGGTTGAGAAAATGCGAGTCATGTGGGAAGAGCAGCCACTCGAAGGATACATGTTGGGCCGGAACTGGTACCGGGCGTGGTGGTAATCGAAGTTATGGGAATGGTAATGGAAATCGCCCGCAAGGGAATAATGGAGGAAACGGAAACCGTGGGAATTTTGCAAATCAAGCTGGGAGTGGAAATCGCAACCAAAACAACGCTCAAGGTGGAAATGGAAATGGGAATGGCCGAGGGACAGGATGTTTCAATTGTGGAGATGTTGGGCACTTTAAGAGGGAATGCCCAAAGCTGAATCAAGCCCGTGGAAGAGTCTTTAACATCGGCGCAAGGGAAGCGCGCCAGGATCCGAACGTAGTCACCGGTACGTTCCCTGTAAACCAACGTTTTGCATCTATTCTGTTTGATACTGGTGCCGATTATAGTTTCATATCATTAGAATTTAAGAATTTACTTGGGTTGACACCTAGTAAGTTAGACATTCCATACTCGATTGAATTGGCGAATGGGAAACTAGTTGAAACGGGCGAAGTCATCAGAGGATGCGTGATTGAGCTAGGAGAACGCGAGTTCACTTTGGATCTACTGCCAGTCGAATTGGGAAGTTTCGACGTGGTGGTAGGGATGGATTGGCTATCAAGCAATAAAGCCGAGATTGTTTGGCACGAAAAGACCATCCGCATCCCAATAGAAGATGGAGAGACGATCATAGTGCACGGAGAGAAGCGCGACACGCCTCTGAGAATCATTAGCTGTCTGAAAGCTAGGAAGTGTTTACAAAAGGGATGTGTTGCATTCTTGGCACACATCGTGGATAAAGCAGCTGCTGAGCCAAAGATCGAGGACATTCCAGTCATGAAAGAATATCCTGAAGTCTTTCCAGAAGACTTGCCAGGATTACCGCCGCAAAGACAAGTCGAGTTCCACATTGACTTAGTCCCAGGCGCCGCGCCTGTGGCTAAGGCACCTTACCGACTTGCGCCTTTAGAGATGCAGGAGTTGTCAACACAACTCCAGGAGCTATTGGATAAAGGATTTATCAGGCCAAGCTTCTCACCCTGGGGAGCTCCGGTTCTGTTTGTTAAAAAGAAGGATGGTAGTTTTTGGATGTGTATAGACTACCGCGAGCTTAATAAGTTGACTATCAAGAATAGATATCCCCTGCCGAGAATCGATGACCTGTTTGATCAGCTGCAAGGTTCGAGTTTTTATTCAAAAATCGACCTTCGATCCGGATATCATCAACTAAGGATACAAGAGGAAAGTATCCCAAAAACGGCCTTTAGAACTCGTTATGGACATTACGAGTTTTTGGTCATGCCGTTTGGGTTAACGAACGCACCGGCAGTTTTCATGGATCTAATGAATAGAGTTTGCAAGCCATACCTCGACAAGTTTATGATTGTGTTTATTGATGACATTCTAATCTACTCGAAGACGAAGGACGAGCACGAACATCATTTAAGAGCTATTCTAGAGCTACTGAAGAAGGAAAAGTTATACGCTAAGTTCTCAAAGTGCGAGTTCTGGCTGCGTGAAGTCCAATTTATTGGACATGTGGTTAACGGAAATGGAATCCATGTGGATCCAACAAAGATCGAGGCAATCAAGAGTTGGGAGACTCCAAAGACGCCAACCGAGATCCGACAATTCCTAGGTTTGGCTGGCTGTTATAGAAGATTCATTGAGGATTTCTCTAAAATCGCTCAACCTCTGACCGCACTCACATAGAAAGACAAACAGTTTGATTGGAGTGACAAGCAAGAAGAAGCATTTCAGTTGTTGAAGAACAAACTTTGTGACGCACCGATCCTATCGCTACCCGAAGGAACGGATGACTTCGTGGTATATTGTGACGCCTCGCGTCAAGGCTTGGGTTGCGTGCTGATGCAGCGCCAGAAAGTTATAGCTTATGCGTCACGCCAGTTGAAGATTCACGAGAGAAACTATACCACACACGACTTGGAGCTAGGCGCGGTGGTATTTGCGTTAAAGATCTGGCGCCACTACTTATATGGCACGCGCTGCACAATCTTCACTGATCACAAAAGCCTGCAGCACATATTCGATCAGAAGGAACTCAACATGAGGCAAAGACGCTGGGTAGAACTATTGAATGATTATGATTGCGAGATCAAATACCACCCAGGGAAAGCAAATGTGGTTGCTGATGCCCTGAGTCGAAAAGAGAGGATCAAGCCCATAAGGGTTAGGGATTTGGAGATGATTGTCCAGACAGACCTCTCTTTGCGCATTCGTGCCGCACAAAGAGAAGCCTTGAAAGAAAGGAATATTGAAGATGAGTATCTCCGTGGGATGGAGAAGCAGTTGATACCAAACGAGGAAGGAACTTTATGCTTCATGAAACGGATTTGGGTTCCTCTGTTTGGTGGTTTAAGGAAGGTTATTTTTGATGAAGCTCACAAATCTCGGTACTCGATTCATCCTGGTGCGGATAAGATGTACCAAGATCTCAAGGATTTCTACTGGTGGCCTAGGATGAAAGGCGATGTTGCAATATATGTTAGCAAATGTTTAACGTGCGCCAATGTTAAGGCCGAATACCAAAAGCCTTCAGGTCTCCTGCAGCAACCTGAAATACCCAAATGGAAGTGGGAGCAGATTTCAATGGACTTCATAACGAAGTTGCCAAAGACGCCTAGAGGCCATGATACAATTTGGGTGATAGTAGACCGTCTAACCAAGTCTGCGCACTTCCTGCCAATCAAAGAGAAGGACAACACTAGTAAACTTGCGGAAATATACATGCGAGAGATTGTTGCACGTCATGGAGTGCCACTCTCGATTATCTCTGATAGAGATGGGAGATTTGTATCAAGGATTTGGCAATCCTTCCAAGAGGCTTTTGGCTCACAATTGAACCTAAGTACCGCTTTCCATCCACAAACTGATGGCCAAAGTGAACGAACTATTCAGACGTTGGAGGATATGCTGAGAGCATGTGTAATGGACTTAGGTGGTAGCTGGGATAATCATTTACCGTTGGTCGAATTTTCATACAACAACAGCTACCACACCAGTATTGGAGCCGCGCCATTCGAAGCTCTTTATGGACGCAAGTGTCAATCACTACTATGCTGGGCTGACGCGGGTGATAGACAGCTTGTTGGTCCCGAAATAGTCCAAGAGACAACATACAAGATTGCACAAATTCGAAAGCGTATCGAGGCGGCTCGCTACAGACAGAAAGCCTGTGCAAATCAAAGAAGAAAACATCTACAGTTTGAGGTGGGAGATATGGTTTTATTGAAGGTTTCACCCTGGAAGGGTGTGGCACGCTTTGGAAAGCGTGGGAAGTTGAATCCGCGTTACATTGGCCCTTTCAGAATCCTGCAGAGGATTGGGCTTGTAGCATACAAGTTGGACCTACCTGCCGAACTTAATGGCGTTTACGATACATTTCACGTATCTAACCTGAAGAAGAGTCCAACACAGGAGACAATAATCATTCCTGCTGACGACGTTCATATCGACGACACGCTCCACTTCACTGAAGAACCCGTTGAGGTTACGGATTGGAAAGTTAACAAAACACGCAGGAGCAGTGTCAAACTCGTCAAAGTTCGATGGAATGCAAGACACGGTCCAGAATTCACGTGGGAACGTGAGGATCGCATGAAGGAGAAATACCCCCATTTATTTCCCAAGACCCCTGCAACTAGAAGCAGAGCCTAAAATTTCGGGACGAAATTTCTCTAACGGGGGGAGAATGTGACAACACTCACAAACCCAGGTATCCGTACAAATTAATTAATGTTTAATTAGTGCTTATTTACTGTGCTTGATCACAATTATGATTGAACTGCTTTCTGTTTTCTGATACATACATACTCATGCATCACATTTTATTACTGTCACTCTATTCATTACACACAAACTTTAGTGACACCCATGATGCACAAAGCACAGTTAGCACAATGAGGGATAACCCAGACAACATGCTGACAATGCCAACACCTAGATAGACAATATTTTTGAGGCCAGTATGAGCCGCGAATAAAGTACTACACTGATAGGGAGTGTAGGGAGGTGAGGACCATAAAACTGCGTTACTAGGTGATAGTTATAGTGCCCGGAAGTGCCTAAAACATACTTAAAGTGCAGAATTCTGCACTAGTTAACCAAAATTCAGCATTTAACAATGCTAGTAAAGTGCAAAAACTTGGTAAAATAGTCCTAGATACTTTCCAAAGTGTTGGGAATAATTTATGTCAATAAAAACAATATAAAAGACACTTTAAGGCTTTATTTAGCACTTTAACGGATCAACATCCAACCGAACAACCGGACTTTACCCGGAACATAAAAGTATTGCCAAATACATTGTTTTTACTTTTCTGAGCTAGTTAGGGTCCCCGAACACCCTAACACCCTTTATATTAATAAACACACTAATATCCTAACTAAATGTCATTAGATTTCAACTAGATCCTAACTATATCATGACCACCCAACCCCTACCCCCCCCCCCCCATTTTGACGGTCCCAAGGGTGGGACACACCCTTGCTTTCTTGGATTATTTTAATTGCCAATGTTGGGTGAGTTAGTGACATAATACATGTTGGACATTCACAATATTTGGTCTATAAGTATACATGAGAGTTAACCCTTCTCTTTCATTTCAAACACTTCAACAAACAACTTTCTCTCTTCCTCCTACACCCCTCACGGCCGCCACCCCCTCACCATACTACCGCCACCTTCAAGCTTTGTTCAAGCCATTCTCATACATACAAAGGTGCAAGGAGTCCAACAACTAAGCTCGGTGCACTCGGAAGTTCAAGAACCACTCTAGTTTCCTTTTATCCACCGCTTTTATGCCTTGTTTCTTCCCTAGCCTTGTGCTAGTAGTAAGTGCTTCTAATCATCATCTTGATCTTGTTTTTGGTGGTTAATAGATGATTTAATGGTGAAAAATTAAGAAACACTAAAGAACATGAACAAGTCTTAAACATAAAGTGTTAAAGGGTGGATAAAGAGAAGTTATGTGTGTAAATCATGTAAATCTTGTGTAGTTATGATTATTTGATGTTGTTTGTTAGTAAAAGTTGGATGGATCATCATCTAGATATGTTAGATCATGTTGAAGAACATGAACTAGTAAGATGTTAGTGTTAGAGATATGAAAGATGATGAAACCACCCACCATGAACTTGAAACTTGAATAAACATAATTTTTCTTGAAAAGTAAGGTTATAAACTTGTAGATCTAAAGATCTACAAGTGGTTTTTTCGGAAGAACCAAGTGAAGGACTCTAGTTTTGTTAAAACCCGGTTATTTTATGAACTAAAGGCATTCTTGGTAACTAAACAAGTGTATACACACTTGTGTAACAAGAAATTTCATAAAGAAATATTTTTGTGAATCTTGACTAGAAGTTGTGAAACTTCATTTTCTTTAAAAATAAAGCTTTCAAGAAACTAATCCTATTTTTAAAGATAACAAGACCCACTAAATGTGTTGGTGATTTATTACATATTCTTACAAAACTCTCAAGTTCATGAGTTGTGATTTAGTCTTATTTTTGTCAAGATTAGTGATTAAAGATTGTATGTTGTTGGTTGGTAAATTGTTTGAATGATTTTGAAAAGAAAATGATACGCTAGTAAGCGTGGACACCTCCATTTACAAAGGAAACTCTGGCGAAATTTTTCTAGAATTATAACACTTAGAAATATATTTCTAACAAATGTTTACAACTATATTTTTAACTTGGTTTTCAAAATAAACTTCACCATGATTTTTATTCCAAAAATTACCAAGTACCGGAGGTGGATTTTCGTAAATAAAACTCGATAAATATATATTTAGAATATATATTTCATAATATGACGCTTGAGTGATTGTTATGTGAACTAGATATTACCCTAAAAATAATATAACTTGAGGGTATCATGAAATTACGACTCCAAAATATTACCAACGCTCTCACAAATAAATATTTAAGTTACACCGGTATCGTTATTACAACGCGAACTCAAAATGTAACTTATGCATATTTCGGAAAAATACTCTTATACGTATATTTTGACAAGTATTATTTTGGAGAAACTTATGAAATAAAATATAATATTTTTGGGGAAAATATGTATATTTTGGAATTAGAATATTTTAGACAAGTGATTAAAAATATATTTTTCAAGTGAGACTTAAAAATATATTTTCGGAATTATGACGTTACATGTATAAAAACCCCCATCCTTGGGAAGGAATATACTTATAACATAAATAAGAACT
>JARYGA010009982.1:0-22943 GCA_030545235.1 Helianthus tuberosus | reverse complement strand
AAAATCGCCAAACAAAATGGGTGCAATCAAGGCTACCGAACATACCTGGAAGGTGATATTTTTCCTCATGAGCTTGGTATAAAAGTGTCATGTCGTGGCTTGTCGGTCTACGTAAGAACTTGGGAGCTTATATGTTGCAAACCGTGTCGCAAAAATATTCTAGGCACTCGCAGGAAGTTCTTTCGGCCATATGCAAGTACTCGTCGTTCTCGTCTGGAGTGTTACCAGTTGCGAGCTGTTTAATTGTCACACCCCAACCGATGGCGGAAACATCGGAGTGAGACGAAATAGATTGCAAGAGACTTCATAACACTATTTGTGACAAGTATTTAAATGATAAATTTTCATTTCATTTCTAAAGAGTCAATTACAAGGATTTGAAACAAATACAACATGAATAATGAAATACAATACAAATAAAATACAAAATTTAAAGTGTGTATCTAAGCATCCTATTAGATTCCATGCATTATCAACATCATCGCTAAACCTGCAACATGTTTTAAAAGCATAGTTCAATACAAAGGTATTGGCGAGTACACTAGTTTTAGACTCGTGGCATATGTATAAAAAGGTATTTTCAATCCAACATAGCAATTGGTATACAAGGTCAATCTATCATGCATAACAATATGTCAACTCTAGTGTCCACTAGTATTTAGCATCCCTCGACACAAAAGTAACGAGACCGTTATAGAATAAAGACTCAACAAAACCCCGTCGGGTGGTGTGCTACTCCTATAGCGCTATAATTGTTAAGCCGATTTAACAAGTAGTATGTATTCTAGCATGAACCTAAGCATAGAAAAAGCATGTATAAGGATTGAACGAATAAAAGCATGTTTGTGAATCATGTATTTTAACAAGTAAAACATGTTGCACCCAAAGTGTATTAAAAGGAAAATGGGTCAAGTGTACTCACAAAGTTGCATATGCTTTCCGATTATCCCATGTGACGAAGTTGTTGAGACTAGGAAGTTGAATGTGTTAGATTTGGAGTTTAAGGTTCTAGGGATTTGGAGTTTAAATAACATGGAAAATAAACATATGAAAATAATCATCTAACACCTATGACACTTGTTCTTGACACTATGAAACTCTAAAAGAGTTTAAATGTTTTCATGGAACAAAGTTCCATTAGAATCGTGACAAGTTGTCAAGGCCTAAGATGATACAATCTACTAGCTTGACGAATGTCCATTAGTTCATCACCAAGAGTTCGATTATTTGGTTGTTACATAAGTATTACATAGTGTATATTACATCATATAAGTCAAGCATGAGCTAGACGATTAAAGTCTTCATTTAGGCACCTCTAAGTATCATGGAATTCATACATGAGGTAGGAAGAACAAAGCTTCCATTTAGGTACCTCTATTGTTCACCACTACACTTGTTGTTATGAACAACAATGAGGGTCATGAACTTACAAGAAACAATAGAATATGAACAACTAATCTATGAGAAAACATCAAGCAATGTGTGGATTTTCAAGTAGGTTAGCCCAAGCTAATCCTAAATCACACAATCATCAAGTCTTGAACTTGAGCATCACTTGTGGGTTAAAACCCTTGAACAAAACAGATAGTTTGTGAGGTTTATACCTCTGATTTTGAATGTCTCAACCTTGTTTTTAATCCTAACTAACCATAGAAGTGGTTATAAGCATAAGGACATAGGTTTGAGATGAGTTTCCTCAAGTTTAACAAGTTTATCAAAGTTTAAAACAAGAACAGAAAAATCAGTCCACTTTGGAGCCCTTTTGGCAACATTTCAAGCTCGGGTTTTCTAGGGAAAACCCATGGAAACGTAGCTAAGGTCAATACAAAGTAGTAGGAAAAAGAATCGAGTGAATAAGATAAGAATAGAGTGAATTATGCTCACTTTAGTGAAGTGGTATAAATCTGCTCGAACTTCTGCAATCAGCTACGGTTTGGAGTGTTTGAGAGTGAATGGAGAGTGTTTAGAAAGTGAAAAATGATTGGAGTAGGCTTGGGTTATATAGGGGATGGATTAGGGTTTTATTGGGTTGGGCTTTGGAAGTGTTTAGTGGGCTAAATAACTCAAAACAAGGAAATTAAGTGGGCTGATGCAAGGCAGTTAGCAACCCTTATAATTTTTATTTTATTTTATTTTTTTGAAATTAGAAGGTATATATTTGATGTTTAATAAAGTGTTACATGGTGTCTAGTATGTATGTAACTTGTAACAAGGTCCAAAATGCATAAATAACATGTTTTAATTTAGCAAAAAGTGTGATAACATAGGTGTGTATAACACATGAAATGTACCAAGTATGTATGGTTTATAGTTTGGTATGATCAAGTGAAAAAAAAACATACAACTTAATCTTATAATCGAATAACTAAGTGTTTAAATGTATGAAGATTTAAGGATTACGAATACACGATCATTGTTTACGAGTTAAGCTTACGTTTATACGAATTACGAACCATGTATCAAACGAGTGCACGTATCAATGTATAAACATGTATAAACGATGTATAAAAGATTCGTTTCATTACGATCAAAGTCTCGGATTTTACAACGATACAACGAAATACAATTACAAGTAATACAAGATTTCCAAAAAAAAAAAAGAATTTCAAGCAATGGTTTCTAAATATGGAAAGTATGAAAACGCAGGGCGTTACAATCTCCCATCCTTTAGGAAATTTCTTCCCGAAATTTATTCAAGAGGAAGACTTGAAAAAGTTTTGGCAAAAATTGAGACTTGGAAATTTTGAAACGGTTTGAAAAGTACGAAACTTTGGAGAACGACAAGGTAAATTTGCAAGGGAGTTCGTTGTCTAAAATAATTTGAGGTACCAAACATAGTTGAAAACGTGTATGTGCGTATATAGGTAAAGTGAGTCTAAACAAGTTTGGATAACTTAAATTGGAGATGTATTAAAAATGGGACGTATTAAGAAGGAAGATTTTGACAAACGGTTTGTATTTTGTTGGAAAGTGGGGTATAGTTGAAAACGTGTATGTGCGTATATAGGTAAAGTGAGTCTAAACAAGTTTGGATAACTTAAATTGGAGATGTATTAAAAATGGGACGTATTAAGAAGGAAGATTTTGACAAACGGTTTGTATTTTGTTGGAAAGTGGGGTAGTTTACAGGGGAAGTTTTAAGGATAGTATAAAAATCACACTTTCGTAAAAATTGTTTATTGAGAGGAACGAAAAGGTTTGGTACTTTGAATAAAGCATTAAATGTATACTAAGTACATTTACACAAGAATAAAGAATAGGAAGACGGTTTTAAAGGTAATAAGATAAGTTAGGATTTGAATGTTTAAACAAGCTTGATTGTGAACGGGGTTCGTATGAAAGAAAGGATAATGGAGAATAATAGGAGTATGGGGCGAACGATTGACTCTAAATGAATGCAAGTATATGAATGATATAAGTATTAGATAGAAGAAAGTAGCGTGTTAAAGATGAAGTCTCATCATGGATAATTGGATATAATGCGTTTGTGAGTTGTTTAAAGTTTGTATTAGGTCAAAAGGTCTGCAAAACACTGAATTTCTCATGGCACGTTTTACGAAAGTTTGGTAACATGGTGAAAACACTTATATATAGGAAGTACCAGCGGCGTATCCACCATGTTTTGACCATGTTATGTTCGTCTCGTTATTCGGTGTTATGTTACATTCCGTGTCTTACCATACACAGTAGTACGCTCTATGGTTTTCATACGCCTATCACTATAATCCCGTGTGCACCCGCGATTATTCTGATCGTCGCATGATCCGCATAGCTTGTACTAGTTGTGTATGAATCAGGGTATACATAATTTAAAAATAAGAATGTGTACGTATAAGAATATAGTATATCAGCAAGTCCATGCTTAAGTATGTATGGGACCCACGTAAGCGAATCACTTGGATTACGCTCGCGTACGGGTACGAATGTATGAATCATGAGTATTAATGAAAGTATGAGCATAAGTATAAGTTTAAATATGAATATGCACGTAAGTATGAGTATAAACATAAAACGTACGAGTAGTATAAGTATAAGCATAAAACGTATGCGTATAAGTGTAGGTACGAATAATAAAATTTATGTATATAGTGCACGTTGGGACATAGCGGATTTAAGCGTATAAAAGCATTCAAAAGGTTGAGTATGTAAATACGAACGATATGAATGATGTTATCGCGAGATATCGACTAAAATGTGTATGATATGCATGTATAGTTGTTTAAACTAAACGTTGAGTTTATCGAATCAAAATTAGATTGAGCTTGATTTGAAGGGTAGAATATAGTTTGTATATGTAAGAGGATATAAAGTACTCATTGGTTAAGCATAATGTATTTTGTAATGAATGGAAATGCTACTTTTGTTTTAAAAGAGTTTACGTAATCCGAAGATGGTCGGTCCCCATGAAGTCTTCTTGCCCACGTGTTTTGTAAATTGGTGTAGGAAAAAGGTTTTCGATAAAAAGTAAGTTCGTTTCATCAAACAATAAATTATGAATTTAGGAGGTTCTTGTGAAAACGAGGATCCTTAGAAAAGAAATTTAGCAAAATGACTTAGTGATTGTTAAAAGTTTTAACAAATGATTTGTTGATGTTGAAAAGAGCATTTGGTAAAACGATCATATAACATCTATAAGATCTTATAAGTAATTGAGAAAGGTTGGTTTGATTTCGATTAAGAATGGAAGTCTCTAGTATGATGATATAACGTGTGCGTGTTTTAGTCATTAAGTTGAATATGAAGTTCATGGGCCAGAGATTCATTGGACCGATTAAATTGATAGGTAGCATTTCGTAAGGTTTTGAAATTCGGGAAATAAAACATTTTAAGGTATGATTAAGAATTTCGTGTATGTGAGTTATGTGAAAATAGATTGTAGGATAAGAAGTACGTTTGATAAAACAATGTATTTTGGAATTGATATAAGTGGGTATTTCGATAAATGATAAATGATTTAGGTATGAAACATGATTGTGTTTGCTTGATAAAGTATTTTGAAGGAAAGTTTTGGTAACGATCACCTAGGTAAGGGAATCACCCCTAACTCGTTGGTAAGGTCGTTTTAAGAAAAGAATGAGTGGAGTTAATCGTCAAGGTAAGGAAATCACTCCTAACTCAATGATATGTCTCCATTTTGGCGTTATAAAGAATGTAAACAAAATTGAGTGACATTTTGAAATCATGCATAAGGTATAAATGTATGAAAAAGATTTAGTGCGATGTGTGCATGAGAAGAAAATATCGAAAGTAAATTCG
The DNA here is from genome assembly GCA_030545235.1 of Helianthus tuberosus. Lineage (NCBI taxonomy): Eukaryota > Viridiplantae > Streptophyta > Magnoliopsida > Asterales > Asteraceae > Helianthus > Helianthus tuberosus. The sequence continues at coordinate 17,687 of JARYGA010009982.1, read as the reverse complement.
AATTTGAAAGATTGCATCGTATAAAATAAATAATAGAAACACATGTTTGATTAAAATTTGGGATGGTTCCAAAACGGAACTTTGACTAACCAAAGTGGTCGAAAAGTCTTTCGAATTTGAGGAGCATGATTTGGCCTAATAGGTGGAATACTCCCGCCGACAAGTCGGTTAACGGTATTTACCCTTCCGATTACTACATGTCCCAAATCAATCAAAATTTCGTGACTTGGCGGGATTTATGAAAAATTCAAGGAGTGTAACTAGTTGACAAGGTGCGGGTTTCACCCCTAACTTGACGATTTCGTATCCTAAGTGTGGTTGGTACTCGTCGGGTCAAAATTTAATTTCAACACTTTGACGAGGGTCCACTAGAATTTGAAAGCGGAAATTCTCCATCAAGGTGAGGATCTCACTCCTAACTTGGTGGCGAATTTCGTGTAAAAAATAGGTGTATTGAGAGTCTTTCACCAAATTGTGGGTTTCACGCCTATTTTGGTGAAGTCCTCTCGTTTGTGTATTACAAGTGGTTTCGAATTTAGTATAAATGAGTAAAAGACGTTTGTTCAAAATAATAATAACAAGTATAAGCACATAAAACATTTTAAGAAAATAACACGTAAGAGACATTTCAAGAAATAACATGTAAAGATATTTCATAAAAGTAGCATGTGAAGCAAGTATGGTCGAATTTTGGTGCTTAACTATAGACTAGGTCAAAAGCATGGCAATTTTCCTAATTCCCTATAGTTATGGCTCTGATACCAATCTGTCACACCCCAACCGATGGCGGAAACATCGGAGTGAGACGAAATAGATTGCAAGAGACTTCATAACACTATTTGTGACAAGTATTTAAATGATAAATTTTCATTTCATTTCTAAAGAGTCAATTACAAGGATTTGAAACATATACAACATGAATAATGAAATACAATACAAATAAAATACAAAATTTAAAGTGTGTATCTAAGCATCCTACTAGATTCCATGCATCATCAACATCATCGCTAAACCTGCAACATGTTTTAAAAGCATAGTTCAATACAAAGGTATTGGCGAGTACACTAGTTTTAGACTCGTGGCATATGTATAAAAATGTATTTTCAATCCAACATAGCAATTGGTATACAAGGTCAATCTATCATGCATAACAATATGTCAACTCTAGTGTCCACTAGTATTTAGCATCCCTCGACACAAAAGTAACGAGACCGTTATAGAATAAAGACTCAACAAAACCCCGTCGGGTGGTGTGCTACTCCTATAGCGCTATAATTGTTAAGCCGATTTAACAAGTCATATGTATTCTCGCATGAACCTAAGCATAGAAAAAGCATGTATAAGGATTGAACGAATAAAAGCATGTTTGTGAATCATGTATTTTAACAAGTAAAACATGTTGCACCCAAAGTGTATTAAAAGGAAAATGGGTCAAGTGTACTCACAAAGTTGCATATGCTTTCCGATTATCCCATGTGACGAAGTTGTTGAGACTAGGAAGTTGAATGTGTTAGATTTAGTGTTTAAGAGGTGTTTACATATGGTTCTAGGGATTTGGAGTTTAAATAACATGAAAAATAAACATATGAAAATAATCATCTAACACCTATGACACTTGTTCTTGACACTATGAAACTCTAAAAGAGTTTAAATGTTTTCATGGAACAAAGTTCCATTAGAATCGTGACAAGTTGTCAAGGCCTAAGATGATACAATCTACTAGCTTGACGAATGTCCATTAGTTCATCACCAAGAGTTTGATTATTTGGTTGTTACATAAGTGTTACATAGTGTATATTACATCATATAAGTCAAGCATGAGGTAGACGATTAAAGTCTTCATTTAGGCACCTCTAAGTATCATGGAATTCATACATGAGATAGGAAGAACAAAGCTTCCATTTAGGTACCTCTATTGTTCACCACTACACTTGTTGTTATGAACAACAATGAGGGTCATGAACTTACAAGAAACAATAGAATATGAACAACTAATCTATGAGAAAACATCAAGCAATGTGTGGATTTTCAAGTAGGTTAGCCCAAGCTAATCCTAAATCACACAATCATCAAGTCTTGAACTTGAGCATCACTTGTGGGTTAAAACCCTTGAACAAAACAGATAGTTTGTGAGGTTTATACCTCTGATTTTGAATGTCTCAACCTTGTTTTTAATCCTAACTAACCATAGAAGTGGTTATAAGCATAAGGACATAGGTTTGAGATGAGTTTCCTCAAGTTTAACAAGTTTATCAAAGTTTAAAACAAGAACAGAAAAATCAGTCCACTTTGGAGCCCTTTTGGCAACATTTCAAGCTCGGGTTTTCTAGGGAAAACCCATGGAAACGTAGCTAAGGTCAATACAAAGTAGTAGGAAAAAGAATCGAGTGAATAAGATAAGAATAGAGTGAATTATGCTCACTTTAGTGAAGTGGTATAAATCTGCTCGAACTTCTGCAATCAGCTACGGTTTGGAGTGTTTGAGAGTGAATGGAGAGTGTTTAGAAAGTGAAAAATGATTGGAGTAGGCTTGGGTTATATAGGGGATGGATTAGGGTTTCATTGGGTTGGGCTTTGGAAGTGTTTAGTGGGCTAAATAACTTAAAACAAGGAAATTAAGTGGGCTGATGCAAGGCAGTTAACAGCCCTTATAATTTTTATTTTATTTTATTTTTTTGACATTAGAAGGTATATATTTGATGTTTAATAAAGTATTACATGGTGTCTAGTATGTATGTAACTTGTAACAAGGACCAAAATGCATAAATAACATGTTTTAATTTAGCAAAAAGTGTGATAACATAGGTGTGTATAACACATAAAATGTAACAAGTATGTATGGTTTATAGTTTGGTATGATCAAGTGAAAAAAAAAACATACAACTTAATCTTATAATCGAATAACTAAGTGTTTAAATGTATGAAGATTTAAGGATTACGAATACACGATCATTGTTTACGAGTTAAGCTTACGTTTATACGAATTACGAACCATGTATCAAACGAGTGCACGTATCAATGTATAAACATGTATAAACGATGTATAAAAGATTCGTTTCATTACGATCAAAGTCTCGGATTTTACAACGATACAACGAAATACGATTACAAGGAATACAAGATTTCCAAAAAAAATAGAATTTCAAGCAATGGTTTCTAAATAGGGAAAGTATGAAAACGCAGGGTGTTACATTAATAGCCGATGTCACCTTTTGCAACGGCTTAAAGTCCTTCCTACCTCGCGCATCGGGGGCCTCTTCAAACCACGGGTAGTTCTCTTCCACGTCGGCCACAATTTTTAGAAACAAACGTTTCGACATACGGAACTTATGCCGAAAGATATCTTCGTTGTACTTCAGGTCTTCGACAAAATAATCCGCCATGAGTGTCTCATGCCCCTCCTCACGTTGACGTTCAATATATATCCTTCGGTTAGATGTGCCAGTGTCTTGAAGTTCGGCTTCTTCGATGAGATTTTGAAAAAAAAAAAGAATGCTACTATCGGATTAATCGTCGCTACTCATGGGTGGGAACCATAACGGGAGTTCATCCGCCATTTTGTTTTGTAAATGTTTGGGAAGAATTGGGGGTATTTTTTGGGTTGGTTGGGTATAAATTTGAAGGTATTTGGTTATGATTTGGTTTGGTATTTATAGTTTAATTTTTAAAAGAAAAAATAATTTTTTTTTATTTTAAACGGTAATATGACCATTACTCGCCCCAACGTTCAAATTTTGATCCTTCCCGATTCCGCAAACACACCGCTTCGGCAAAGGGTCAGCGGCGGTGTTTGCCGCGCGGCAAAACACTTTGCCGAGCCCTTTGCCACACCCACACCGGATACCCTTAGCGCTAAACTTGACAATGTATGTACTTAATGTTTCAAAATCTTGTAGGGTATTTTCTTTGAGCCTAACCCAGTTATTTTTTTGGTTAAGTATGGTCATGTTATTTGCACATGAGGGCACTCTTCTCATGGGATAAGATCAAATAAAAAGTTTATTTTGCCTAAGTAGGATGAGAAGTAATCTTAACCATTCATTTTTCAAATCAATGGTTAAAATGAAAGTGTAAGAGAAAGGAGGAGTGCAAGGGTATCTTGGGAAAATCCTATTTATTGACTTTCTCTCTCCACATGCAAGGCACATGTATATTTCACCCCCTTTTTTTAAACGTTCATAACTTTTTTATATGACATTATTTTTTCATAAAAATTTCACCGTAAAATCGAGCGTCTTTTTATCTTTAATTTGAGTACCATATTGCTATATAAAATATGAAGACTAAAAAAACCCACTAAAATGTGTTGTATTTCTATATTGTATAACATTTTTTTGTGCTATATTTTTTTACTATATTTTTATACTATATTTTTGTACTAAATTTTTTGTGCTGAATTTTTTTGTCTTAAATTTTTTTTTCTCAATTTTTTGTACTGGATTTTTTTGTACTACATTTTTTTGTGCTATATTTTTTGTACTAGATTTTTTTGTGCTATATTTTTTTGTACTACATTTTTTGTGCTATATTTTTTGTACTAGATTTTTTGTGCTATATTTTTTTGTACTAGATTTTTTGTGCTAGATTTTTTGTACTAGAATTTTTTTTGTATTTTTAAAAAACAAAAGGGGTGCCACATGTCATTTTCACTCCTATTTATAAGGACCAAAATGCCCTTGATTCCTACTTATTAAGAGTGCCACATGTCATCATCACAATACTTCTTAGGCTACTTAGGCAAAATCCACTTTTTAGTGGATCTTTCCCCCTCTTCTCATTTCACCACTCCAAAGACAATTGTGTAAAACTTATTATATCAAAGGGCTATTATAAAAAAAAAATTAAAAAGACTTTAAATAAAAAAAAATTGCACATTCTCTCTCTCTCTCTGCCAAATGGTGGAGACGTAATAATGGAACCTACACTTAGGATAACTTAGACATCAATGGAGGAAAGATGGTTTTGGATTAGATGTTATGCTTCCGTTATGCATTCTTTTTTTTTTCAAAAGCACTTTAAGATCTTGCTTTGTTCTTACGGTTGTTACGGGCGGTAGAGGTATTGAGGTGGGTGGCTTGTTGGCGGCTTAGGTGGTGTTAGGGGCGGTTGCAGGTGATGGTGGTCAGAGACTCATTGATGGCCGGAATCGCATTTGGCAGTTTTGTTGTTTTTTGGGGTTTTGGGGATATTTTGGAATTCTTAGGTTATTAAGTTGATTTGGAGATGATGGTGGAGGGTGGTGGTCAGTGGCGGAACTAGAACAAAAATTCAGGGGTATCCCAAAAAAAAAAAATTTACCGTGCAATCATACAATATTAAAAAAAACAACAATACATAAAATAAAGTAAAACAAATACCTAATAGATTTGTCCTCTTCTTTTTTTCATAGCTTGAAATCGTTCCATCACATCGTCGTCTTTTACTTCACTTAAAAATTCCTTTTCGACCACACAAACCATAGCATTGTTCAAGAATTCCGGACCGATTCGATTGCGTAAATCTGTCTTCACAAGCTTCAATTTCGAAAAACATCTTTCAACGGTTGCGGTTGCCACCGGTAAAAGCAAAGCTAGCTTAACTACCCGATAAACTGTAGGACAAGAACTATGCGTTCCCGTTTCAACCATAACACGCGCAAGATCACTTATTCCATTCAAGTCTTCAAAGTTATCATCATCGCTTATTGTGTGACGAAATGACTCAATATCACCTAAAAGACTCCCTATTTCTTGTGTAGTAAAATCATCCGGGTACATCTTAGCAAACGCCAATTCTTTTCGAAGACGATGTTCTGTTCGATATTCAACTGCCATTAACAATAAGTAACAAAATTCATAAAACTAATCAAAGTTTCCTAAAACTAATCAAAGTATCAAACTAAAGTCTGAAACAATCAACTAACAAACCTAATCAAACTTTAATATTCATAAAGTGATAAAACTAATCAAACTATCAAAGATGAAAGAATCAAAGTGAAACAATCAACAAACAAACCTGCAAATCTGCGAGACTGTTCTGTGTTCGTGTTCGACTTCGACAACAGCAAATCTGCGAGCAAGACTGACTTCGAGTGTTCTGTGATTTCTGTTCGAGTGTTCTACTGTTCGACAACAGCAAATCTGCGACTGCGAGACTGACTTCGTGACTTCTTGTTTGACAACAACAGTTCAGCACTTCAGCCAATTCTGTTCGATTGTTCCCGTGTTCCGCCTGTTTGTTCGTGACCTTTGATTATCTCTGCATAATAATCTGCCGCCCAATGCACTGTTGGGTTATTATTTTGTTATTTGGGTTAACTAGTATTGGGCTATCATTTGATTATTTGGGCCAACATAATCAGAATAAATTGGGCTTAATTTCAGTTTGTAAATTTTTTTAGGGGTGTCCTAGTAATTGTTGAGGGGTGTCCTTAGTATAAAAAACGAAAAAAAAAATTACACTAGCGGATAAAAGTTGAGCCGTAGCCCGGGCTACGCCTAGGACCACACTAGGTCCGCCCCTGGTGGTGGTTATAGTCGTTGTAGATGATGAAGGGTGGTGGTAGAGGTGTACAAAAAAAAACGGTTTTAGAATCGAAACCTGGAAAAAAACCAAAACCGGTTTTCTTTTTAACCGGTTTTTTTTATAACTGAACCACCGGTTTGTGACCGGTTACTAATCTTGATCTGAAAAACCGGTTAAAACCCGGTTTTTTGGCAAAAACCGGTCCCAACAGGTTACACCGGTTATTGTTTTGGACTTGAAAAACCGGTTAGTAACCGAAACCGGTTATAAAAAAATTTGGTTTTCGTTTTGGGTGAAAAAAACCGGTTCGGTTAATAACCGAAACCAGTTTTTGAAAAAAAAAAAAACGATCTGTACACCTTTAGGTGATGGCGATGAAAGGTGGTGGTGATGGTGGTAGAGGGTGGTGGTGGTGATGGTTATATACTTATATATATAGTTATTATTATTATTATTATTATTTTTATTATTATTATTATTTTAAATTCTTTTGTTTTGGTTTTTTATTAAATAATATATTAAATAAATGCGGTAAAAAGACTAAAATAGCCTTGAGTGATTAGATTTAACCAAAAAATTTAACTGGGTTAGGCACAAAAAACATATCGTGCAAGAGTTTGATACATTAAGTACATAACTTGTCAAGTTTTCTGCCAAAGGACAACGTCTGAAAAATTGTGTATAGATAAATGACAAAACTTGTAATTTACTCTTATGAATATAAAAGATATATTTGTAAATTTTAACTCAAATATTCAAACAGATCCAAAATCAAATATATGAATCAGTTGCAAATCTGATTTTAAATTTCGAAAACTGAATTTGAAATTGGAATCAGAATGCGTTTTGATTGGAATTACAAGTTTTTTTTTTCTGAACACCCTTACAATTTAACATAATTATTTAATCTGAATTTAACATAACTAGTGATATTGAATCCGCGCGTTGCGCCGGAAATTCTTGCGTTGCGTCGTGGGTGGGTATTAGTTCGTTTAACTTCTTTACTAACACTTGTTATAGCAACCAATAGAGAAAAAACTAAAAAAAAATCATGATATGACCAAAAATATACCAACACAGCAGGAATTTGATCGGTATTGTTTTTTTTTACGCCACCTACACTCGTTATTACAACCCATAAAGAAAAAATCTTGATATGACCAAAGAATACCGACACGTGATTTACATGGATAAAAAACAAACGCAAGTTATATAAGATATATAAAAAACCAAATAATACATATAAAAAACCACTAAACAACACATATAAAAAAGCCTTTAAAACAAATAATTAATGTTCATTTAGTTTCTTTATTAATAGTATACAAGCTATTAAATCCGCGCGTTGCGCCGGAAATTCTCGCGTTGCGTCGTCGGTGGGTATTAGTTCGTTTAACTTCGGTACTGACACTTGTTATAGTAACCAATAGAGAAAAAACTAAAAAAAAACATGATATGACAAAAAAATATACCAACACAGCGGGAATTAGATCGGTATTGGTTTGTTTTTTTACGCCACCTACACTCGTTACAACAGCCCATAAAGAAAAAATCTTGATATGACCAAAGAATACCGACACGTGATTTACATGGATAAAAAAAAACGCAAGTTATATAAGATATATAAAAAACCAAATAGTACATATAAAAAACCACTAAAAACACATATAAAAAAAGCCTTTAAAACAAATAATTACTGTTTTCTTTATTAATAAAATTTACTATTCATTTAGTTTCTTTATTAATAGTATACAATTACTTTTTTTTTAACAGTTAATTTCTTTAATCCTTGTCGTCTGTGGGACTTGAACCCAAGACATTTCTCTTCCCAACCTAGGTGTTTTAAAGGCTTTGTCTTTGCCAATGGACCACCACCCCATTGGTTAATAGTATAAAATTCCGGTGGTAAGTTCACTTATTTTTCGGGGCATGAGGATGTAAAACTTAGCAAGTTAAATAGATTTCTTGTAAATTATGTTTTCTTAAATCGGTGGCCCTGTGCTAAAGTTGAAGTTCAGCCCAGGGGTTTATCTGATCATTGCCCAGTTTCATTGTCTTGCAACTTAATTGATTTTGGCCCGATTCCGTTCAAATTTTTTAACGTTTGGGTGGACGATCCTTATTTGATGAAGATTGTTAAGGGTGTCACCTCGGCTATCAGTGTGGGTGGAAAGTTTGATTCCTTGCTTACGTCGACCCTTAAGCGATTAAAGGAAGAGATTAAAAAATGGAGGAAACAGGTTAATGCTGCCGAATTTTTGGAAGTCAAAGAGATGTTGTCTACTATTGAAGGCATCGAAAGTAAAGCGTGTAACACCCCAACCTGGAAGAGCTGACGTGTCACAATAACAGTGATATCATAAACAAAAGTCATAATTCCATTTATTTATTTGACAAGGATACAACAACTGAACTTAAGTTTAATATACAAATGGACACATCAACTTGATTTCTAACATCTTCGGATTTATTCCTAGGCTTTATTCTTCTCTCTTTTCCCCGCCCAAAGTAACATGCAGACCTGTATATACAAAAATTTACGGAATGAGCCGAATGCTCAGTACGGAATATTAGGCTCAAATAACAAATAACGCTTTATTTGGATGAAACTTGATGCAAATAACGAATTTTCAAAATCATATCTTACGGATGTACCCATGAGCAAACTTAAAACGTGACAATACACAGGTAGCTACTCCTGCATAATTATCACATGAGATGGCGAATTGGCATACCCGTTATCCACCTCCTTATACTTAAATCCTAGGATCGATCCATACGCCTCCTAATAGCTTATATGTACCACACTTGTACTTAAGAGACGCCGTGAACTGATCTCTCCGTCACGGATAGAGCACATGATGTCGATGCCGCAACAACATGCTCGTGGGACACTCCACGAGAAGCGATACTCAGGGTATCAGAGTACAAATGGTCTTATTCACATAACTTATAAAACTTATTTTCATAACAAAACAGAACATATATTGGAACATGCGATAATGAGTATAACAACATAATACTATCGCATGACATGAAGCTAAATCAAATGATTTGAATAGGAATCGAACGGACTGTCAAATGAATCGATAATCAAAGACGTAAGGAGTTTTTAAAAGATATAGTAATCTAGTGGTTTATAACAATTTGACTTATGAAGCAATAAAGAGTGGGGTAAGGATCCGTACCTTAATAACTCCAAAGTGAAGCTACCTTGTGCTAATATTTTAGATTTATACGGGCAGAGTTTTAGACTACTGATTAGTCTTTTAACCTAATTTAAATAACATGCACACAAACTAGGTTAGTAACTTAATACAGCATTTACGATAACTCACGAGATCAAATTCTCACAACGAACGACAAAGTGCGATACTTAAACATCCATCGAATTAACGACGAACGACAAAGTACGATACTTAAACTCATCCATCGAATTAACAACGAACGACAAAGTACGATACTTAAACTCATCCATCGAATTAACGACGAACGACAAAGTACGATACTTAAACTCATTCATCGAATTAATGACGAACGACAAAGTATAACCCTAATGTGGGCAGCACTTAAACATCCATTGGATATATTGATCGATCGGACAATGAATCGTAATAGCGATCGAGTTATTACCCTGTTCTGCAGCACCCCGCTATACTTAATTAGTGTTTCGTGTGTGTTAATTGAAGTAAACAGACGATAACTCGAAGTATAATACGAATTCTTTCGTCGTTTCAGCGCCCAGATTCAAGTGCCAATGTCTGCTATTTATACACAATTTTTGGCATAGCTTACGGACCGTAACAAATAATGCTTACGGTCCGTAAGGGTCATGTAATTCGTATAGGGTGGCCACGTGTGGGACTAGCTCAGCTGAGTCGACAGTTTTATAATATTCAACTTCGGCCGCAAGTTATTAGGATAATTGTCAAGTAGGGAATACCCCCCCCCCCTGAGTTTTAGGGGCCCTGATCCTGATTCTGAAAATTCTGAAAATTTTAGGGTTGGTGCAGAATCACTTGGGTGTCTTAATTAGGGTTTCCTAGTGAGTAATTTATAAATACTAATAATAGTTTTGGTTGATATACAGAAAGATGGATTATAAGATAATTGTTAATTTATTATTATTCTTTTATTTTTAGAATAATGATTTTTAAATTTAGGGTTATTACAACTATTACCCCCTTAAAAGAAATTTCGTCCTCGAAATTTTTCAAATAAGAATATAATCTATCGCATAAGTAACAGAAACGGAACTGTCATAGCAGAATTATTAACTTATATAACCAGAATCTCCTAACCACACATGTGTATCTGAAATTCATAACTAAGGTCATGACTATACTTGTCAATTACCTTATATATGTGCCCTAATGGTCCTCCTATAACGCATCTTAATAAAATATCTTACCGTACGAAAAGTCAATAGAGACTTACAGATACTTAGAGTGACTATTGGTACTGATATTTCCTACATAGATATGCTTAGTCATAGCTAAGATATATTCACATAAGGTAAAGCATAAATGACCGTAAACAGAAACAATTGAACATATATCAAAGAGCAAGATTTACCGTTGCTCGACTAAAATTCTATTACTAGAATAGATTAGGGTATAGAGAGCGAATTGATTTTTCAGATTCCCATGTTGCTTCGTGTTCAGAGTGATTTTTCCAAAGGACTTTAACAAACGGAATTACTTTCCTACGCAAAACCCTTTCTTGTCGATCTAAAATGGCTTCTGGTTCCTCTTCGTAGGACAAATCCTCGTAAATTGTAAGTAACGGATAACTAATGACATGGAGTGGATGATAATTATATCCTCTTAACGAGAAGACATGAAAAACGTTATGAACGTGAGAGAGTTGAGGCGGTAAAGCCAGTCGATATGACACTACTCCAATTCTTTCAAGGATTTCAAACGGACCGATGAAACGGGGACTAAGCTTCCCTTTAATTCCAAATCTACGAACGCCACGCCAAGGTGACACCTTTAAGAAAACGTGGTCGCCAATTTTAAATTCGAGTGGTCGTCTATCTTGATCTGCATAGCTCTTTTGTCTGCTCTGAGCTTCTTTCAGTTTTTCTCGTGCCATAGTGACTTTTTCATTTGTAATCTGAACTAGTTCTGGCCATTCAATAATCTTTTCTCCAACTTCATCCCAGCAGATCGGTGCACGACATTTTCGACCGTACAAAAGTTCAAAAGGTGCCATGCCAATACTTGCTTGCCAACTATTGTTGTAAGCGAACTCAACAAGGCATAGATATTCATCCCAGTTTCCAGACCATTCAAGTGCACATGCTCGGAGCATGTCTTCCAAGGTTTGGATCGTACGTTCTGACTGCCCATCTGTTTGTGGATGGAAAGCAGTACTAAACTTCAGTCGTGTACCCCAAGCTGCCTGAAAACCTTTCCAAAATCGTGAGGTGAAACGTGGTTCTCTATCGGAAACAATGGAAGATGGTGTGCCATGGAGTCGAATAATTTCTTGAAGAAATATTTCGGATAACTTATTAACCGAAAATCCTTGCTGAATTGGTAGAAAATGTGCTGACTTCGACAATCTATCGACAACAACCCATACAACATCATTCTTCTTGAATGTCTTAGGTAAACCAGTAACAAAATCCATTGTGATCTCATCCCACTTCCATATGGGAATATCCAATGGCTGCAACAGACCGCTTGCTCGTTTGTGTTCAATTTTCACTTGTTGGCAAGTGAGGCATTTACTTACGTATCGAGCAACGTCTTCCTTCATGCCATTCCACCAGAAGTTCTGTCTTAAGTCTCGATACATCTTAGTAGATCCTGGGTGAATTGAAAATGGTGAGCTGTGAGCTTCGGCTAACAATGACTCACGAAGGGTGGAGTCATCGGGTACACAAAGTCTCTTACCGCACCAAATCACCCCATGATGGTCTATACGAAATTCAGATTGCTTACCCACCTCAAGATTTTGCACAATTACCCAAAGTTCTCCATCTTGCTTTTGTGCATCTTTGATCCGTGATATGAGATCGGGTTCAATCTGCATTCTAGCTAGATATCCATCAGATTTACTATCCTGAAGCCAAATGTTCATTCTTTCGAAATCCCTCCTAATATGAGGCTGAATTTGTAAGCAAGATATAGTCCCGGAATTCTTTCGGCTCAACGCGTCAGCTACAACATTGGCTTTGCCTGGATGGTATTGAATATTTGCGTCGTAATCTTTTAAAAGTTCTAACCACCTTCTTTGCCTCATATTTAGCTCCTTCTGAGTAAATATGTACTTGAGGCTCTTGTGATCGGTAAAGATGTCACAACTCTCACCATACAGATAGTGTCGCCAAATCTTAAGTGCAAAGACTACTGCGGCTAGTTCTAAATCATGTGTAGGGTAGTTAACTTCATAAGGCTTCAACTGACGAGAGGCATAAGCGATAACCTTCCCATGTTGCATTAGCACACAACCTAATCCTTTCTTTGAGGCGTCACTATAGACTTGGTAACCTCCTGATCCAGAAGGGAGAGCGAGTATCGGAGAGGATATTAGTCGTTTCTTCAATTCTTCAAAGCTTTTCTCTTGTTCCTCATTCCATGAGTACTTCACCCCTTTCCTTAGGAGTTTTGTGAGTGGTAAAGCAATTACCGAGAATCTTTCAACAAATCTTCGGTAATAGCCAGCAAGACCTAAGAAACTTCGTATTTCGGTAACAGAAGTAGGTCTTGGCCATTTTATAATAGCTTCAACCTTTGTTGGGTCTACCATAATTCCCTCTGCTGATATGACATGACCTAGAAATGCCACTTGGCTAAGCCAAATGTCACATTTGGAAAACTTCGCGTACAACTTCTCATGCCGCAAGGTTCCAAGAACTGCATGTAGATGTGCTTAATGTCTTCACGACTCTTGGAATACACTAGAATGTCATCGATAAAGACAATAACGAATTTGTCTAGGAATTGGTGAAATACTCGATTCATCAAATCCATGAAGACTGCGGGTGCATTAGTTAGCCCAAAGGGCATAACCAAAAATTCGTAATGACCATAACGAGTACGAAAGGCGGTCTTGGGAACATCATCATTCTTGATCTTTAGCTGATGGTACCCGGACCTCAGGTCGATTTTTGAGAAGAACTGTGCCCCCTGAAGTTGATCAAAGAGATCATCAATGCGAGGCAGAGGATACTGATTACGAATAGTAATCTTGTTCAGCTCTCGGTAGTCAATACATAAACGCATACTACCGTCTTTTTTCTTCACAAATAAGACCGGAGCACCCCAAGGTGAAACACTGGGTCTTATGAATCCCAGATCTAATAATTCTTGCAATTGTTCCTTCAACTCCTTCAGTTCCATTGGAGCCATACGATATGGAGCTTTAGAAATAGGTTCGGCACCAGGGATCAAGTCGATGGTGAATTCTACCTGACGGTCGGGTGGTAATCCCGGTAGTTCATCCGGAAATACATCAGGATATTCACGAACAACGGAATGGCTATCGATACTCTTAACACTAGCAGAAGTATCCCTAATCGATGCTAGGAATCCAGCACAACCGTTTGATATGAATTTTCGAGCCTTGAGCGCAGAGATAATTTTAAGAGATTTATGAGCTTGAGTTCCCTGATATATAATATCAGGATGATGAAAATCACCGAAAATAACACGGCGAGAATGACAATCTATAGTTACGCGATGTCGAGACAACCAATTTATTCCTAGAACAACATCAAAGTCACACATATGTATTGGAAATAGGTCTGCCTTACACACCATAGATTCAATACTGATCGGACAATCTTTATATACGTAAGTGATTGCGGATGAATTTTCCATGGGAGTGGAAATGATTAAGGTATGATTTAAGAGAGTTGGTTTTATCGGAAGGTACTTAGTAAATGAGTGGGATACTAAAGAATGAGTCGCTCCTGTGTCGAATAACACATAGATACTATGTTTACCAAGCTGAAGGGTTCCCGACACAGTACCTGGGACATTAGCAGCATCAGTAGCAGAAAGTGTGAAAGCTCTTCCTCTAACATTGGGTGGTGCAACGTTTGGTCGGTTATTCTTCTTAGTGTCTTTCTTCGTACACTCCTTAATCATGTGTCCAGTTTGGCCACATCTAAAGCATGCTCCTGTACTCCGGTGACATACGCCTTGATGTCTCTTACCACAAATATTACATAGAGGATATGTAATTTGATTTGGGTTTACATGTTGATTCAGTGGTTGAGCTCTAATAGGTTCTGCATACAACTGAATCTGGTTTTGAGCAGGCCTCGGGTTTTGCAGTCTAGGTTGCCATGGACGTGCCTGATTTCCAGAGTTTTGATTTCCTTGCACTTTGCGATCTTGATGTTGTGGCGTAGTGGATGATTGGCCGTTTTCCTGCTTAAATTGTCCTTCCCTATTTCTCTTCTTATTATCCCCAGTTTGAGATAAAAATTCTTTCCTTTCGAACTCAAAAGTCTTGATTGCATCAGCAACTTCGGTGATATCCTTAAATTTCATGTACATGATCGACTTCCGAATTCGATCATTAACTGCCCACTTGCATTTTTCTGCCTGGACTTCTGCTGATCCTGCAATGTCTCCTACAATACTAGCCAACCTTGAAAATCAAGTAATGAACTCAGAGGCTGGTTCATCACTTCCCTGTCGAATCACTGCATACTCCCTGATATAAGCTTCTTTATCAGCGGTCGAAAAATACTTGTCGTAAAAGATGTTACAAAAGTCGACCCATGAAAGATTAGCGTCAAAATCATCCCCTCCTTTGACATGCTTATATCATTCCCACCAAGTTTGTGCGTCATCTTCAAATTTGTAGGTAGCCAATCTAACTTTGTATTGCTCCGGAACTCCAAGAACTCCGAAGATCTTTTCAATATGAGCTATCCAGTTCCTTGCTTCGACTGGATTATTAGCGTGACTAAAGGATTTCGGCTTTTGTTTTTGGAATTTACTAATCCATATGTCTATACTATAATTAGTATTGTTCGTGGTATTCTCACGAGTTTCAACACCAGAGGTTGGATTAGTGTTAGTGCCTTCTGGATGACGAGTTTGTTGAATAACGGCCTCAGCTGTTTGAGCAACAAGGTTTGGAAGCAACCCGGCAACAGCCTGGTTGATAGCATTAATTACGCTTGGATCGACTGGAGTCTCATTCGAAGAAGTGTTGTTACGTACATGATTAGTACGAGTACTCCTACGTAGCGGACGACGAGGAGGCATATCTATACGAATAGACAAAGGAATTAAACCAAATAAGAGACCAATTTGAATCCTATCATAGATATCTACCCATTCCTCACAGGTTTTTATTACTATCTTCAAGTTTTCTACAGGAAAGAGCCTTTGCTCTGATACCATAGCTGTAACACCCCAACCTGGAAGAGCTGACGTGTCACAATAACGGTGATATCATAAACAAAAGTCATAATTCCATTTATTTATTTGACAAGGATACAACAACTGAACTTAAGTTTAATATACAAATGGACACATCAACTTGATTTCTAACATCTTCGGATTTATTCCTAGGCTTTATTCTTCTCTCTTTTCCCCGCCCAAAGTAACATGCAGACCTGTATATACAAAAATTTACGGAATGAGCCGAATGCTCAGTACGGATTATTAGGCTCAAATAACAAATAACGCTTTATTTGGATGAAACTTGATGCAAATAATGAATTTTCAAAATCATATCTTACGGATGTACCCATGAGCAAACTTAAAACGTGACAATACACAGGTAGCTACTCCTGCATAATTATCACATGAGATGGCGAATTGGCATACCCGTTATCCACCTCCTTATACTTAAATCCTAGGATCGATCCATACGCCTCCTAATAGCTTATATGTACCACACTTGTACTTAAGAGACGCCGTGAACTGATCTCTCCGTCACGGATAGAGCACATGATGTCGATGCCGCAACAACATGCTCGTGGGACACTCCACGAGAAGCGATACTCAGGGTATCAGAGTACAAATGGTCTTATTCACATAACTTATAAAACTTATTTTCATAACAAAACGGAACATATATTGGAACATGCGATAATGAGTATAACAACATAATACTATCGCATGACATGAAGCTAAATCAAATGATTTGAATAGGAATCGAACGGACTGTCAAATGAATCGATAATCAAAGACGTAAGGAGTTTTTAAAAGATATAGTAATTTAGTGGTTTATAACAATTTGACTTATGAAGCAATAAAGAGTGGGGAAAGGATCCGTACCTTAATAACTCCAAAGTGAAGCTACCTTGTGCTAATATTTTAGATTTATACGGGCAGAGTTTTAGACTACTGATTAGTCTTTTAACCTAATTTAAATAACATGCACACAAACTAGGTTAGTAACTTAATACAGCATTTACGATAACTCACGAGATCAAATTCTCACAACGAACGACAAAGTGCGATACTTAAACATCCATCGAATTAACGACGAACGACAAAGTACGATACTTAAACTCATCCATCGAATTAACAACGAACGACAAAGTACGATACTTAAACTCATCCATCGAATTAACGACGAACGAAAAAGTACGATACTTAAACTCATTCATCGAATTAATGACGAACGACAAAGTATAACCCTAATGTGGGCAGCACTTAAACATCCATTGGATATATTGATCGATCGGACAATGAATTGTAATAGCGATCGAGTTATTACCCTGTTCTGCAGCACCCCGCTATACTTAATTAGTGTTTCGTGTGTGTTAATTGAAGTAAACAGACGATAACTCGAAGTATAATACGAATTCTTTCGTCGTTTCAGCGCCCAGATTCAAGTGCCAATGTCTGCTATTTATACACAATTTTTGGCATAGCTTACGGACCGTAACAAATAATGCTTACGGTCCGTAAGGGTCATGTAATTCGTATAGGGTGGCCACGTGTGGGACTAGCTCAGCTGAGTCGACAGTTTTATAATATTCAACTTCGGCCGCAAGTTATTAGGATAATTGTCAAGTAGGGAATACCCCCCCCCCCTGAGTTTTAGGGGCCCTGATCCTGATTCTGAAAATTCTGAAAATTTTAGGGTTGGTGCAGAATCACTTGGGTGTCTTAATTAGGGTTTCCTAGTGAGTAATTTATAAATACTAATAATAGTTTTGGTTGATATACAGAAAGATGGATTATAAGATAATTGTT
>JARYGA010009981.1:0-43251 GCA_030545235.1 Helianthus tuberosus | reverse complement strand
GTGCGATTTATGGTTTGTTGAGTTCACGGTGGGGGGAATGGTGAAGAAAATGAGGGGGGTGGGGTTGGTCGTCGGTTATATGTCGGAGAAGAAGGGAAGACGTGGGACTGTGGGTTTATAAGAAATTTCATTAAGTTGTTTTTATAATACAGGTGGGGTCCACAATTTAGTTAAATCTCTTTTTATTGTTTTAATATTTATGTTTAATAGTAAGGGTATATTAGTCATTTCACATCAATTTAACTAAACAAACTAACGTTCATCTAGTGTAGGGACAACCCGAGTAACAAGTGAGCAAACCACAGGGAATAAACATGCTATTTTGAAAAGATGAGGACTAAAGGTGAAAAATGGCAAACCACAAGGACTATCCGAGCAATTAACTATTGTAATAAACTAATTTGTGTTTACATATTGCATAATAAATACACACCAACTCATAAATACATACAAGTTTATATATAATTTTTTAACAAAACTAAAATTTATTTTTATAAACATATAAACTTATATTATAAAAATACATATAAGTTTATATGTTCATAAAAATATAGAACATTTATCAACATTTTTATTTTCATATTATAAAAATACATATAAGTTTATATGTTCATAAAAATATAGAACATTTATTAACATTTTTATTTTCAAAAAGAAAACACCTTCATACGTGAAATTGTCCCTCCTTTCAAACGCGTCCACTATAAACAATTAGGGGTTGAATCGCGTGTGTTGCGACGATTGTAACTAGCTCTACTATAACACGCCATCATGAACTAGCCATTCGTGTCATTACGAGTATTGTAAGTAAAATTTGGTTTTCTATGTGACTAAGACCTATAATACCATAACAATCATCAATACACACCGAAAAAATGTGATTGTTCCTGTTTTTCCATACACATGCATATAGGGGGTGTTTGTTTTTTTTTGTGAAAAGCTCTTCAGGACCTCTTATGTTTGCCCCGCGCAGACGTTTAAGTCTGCAACGTGTTTGTTTTCTCGAAGACCTTTCATTAAAAAAAGGTTTGCGTAACCTCTTTTTAGTGCAGACATGGATCAAGGTCTTCTTGGGTCTGCAGACTCGCTTCTCCTCCACAAAACCCTAGCACCACTCCACCCTTCTCCTCCACCCCATCTTCTCAACCGCTGCCACCTACCCTCCCACCGTCTGCCACCACCTCGCCACCCTCCCACTCTCCCAACATGTTTTGAATGGAAGCAGGTTTACTTGCTTCGGCTTCGTTTTCAATGACGACTGTACGATCATTGCTACACTCTCTGTTTTCCCTTAAATCGGAAAAACCGGTCTGTGAATCTACTGTGTCAACATATTTTCTTGGGATGTGTATGGTGTTTGAAGGTCGTCTTTTTTAGAAGCTTCTTCGATAGGATTTAAGCATGAAGCTCTGGCGGAAACTTTGAAAAGAATCAACAATAATATAAATATGATGAAAACACAAAACACCACATTGGAGCTTCATGTTGAATGGCAGATAGAAATGCAATTTCAAACCCTTGGTAAGTAACATATAGATTCAGGTTATTTTTTATGTTAGTTTTTCAGAATTTTGGTGTTAATTTTAAGAATTGTGGTGTTACTTTGCTGACTTTTGGTGTTAATTTTTGGAATTGTGGTGTTAATTTGCTGAATTTTGGTGTTAATTTTCAGGATTGTGGTGTTAATTTTGGTATTACTCATGCCTGTTATGTTGTTTGATTATGATATTCATTGTGATAAAATGGTAATTAGAATTTGTATGATATTCAGCAGCTTGCAGAAGTTAAAAAACAAACAGTCTTCTTCTGGCAGACTAGAGAGGTTTGGTCCAACTCTTCTGCTGCAGATGTCTGAGGATGTGGTCCGCAGACTGCAGACCTTTTACCTCTGAAAAAACAAATAGCACCATAGACAAACTAAGTTTATTCTTTTCAAATAATTTTTTTGTATCTTTTTATTAAACTACTTTTGAAGTAGTAAAAGATTTGATTAAAAAGTAATTTAAACAAAGAAAAATGTAAATAAAAAAGAGTAAATTGCCAAAATGGTCCATGATGTTTGATCATTTTTGCCACTTTAATTCAAAACTTAAATCTTTTGAATTTAAGTCCCTGTGGTTTCAATTTTGTTGCCATTTTCATCCAAAAGCAAAATATGGTCAAATTTTTCAGTTAACATCCAATTTTTTTTTTTTGTCTTTTTCCTCTCTTTTAATGAAGGGTAAAATTGTCAGATTTTTTTTAATTTGTTGTAATAAAACGTTAAAAAACAAGTTTGTCCTTCATTAAAAAGGAGGAAAAAGAAAAAAAAAACTGGATGTTAACTGAAAAATCTGACCAGATTTTGATTTTAGATGAAAATGACAACAAAATTAAAACCACAGTGACCCAGAATCAAAAGTCAAAAGTTTTGTACTAAAGTCGCAAACCTTAGGGACAATTTTGACAGTTTACCCTACAAAAAAAAAACCCCTCACTTATTGTTTGAAATTTGGTGAATGTATATTTAGTGAATTATAATTGATGAAATTATAATTATTAATAAACTCTTCATATGATGAATTAAAGACTAAACTCTTAAGTAGAGTTTTAATGTCTTTAATTTGAGTCTTTATGTCTCAAATTAAGCGAGACTTTTCACTCATCCTCAACCCTTGTATAATAATAGGCTATGTGCCTCATTCGAGAAGGTAGAACATCTAGAAAAATACAAGAGAAGATACAAGAAAATTACATGAATATATGGAGAGTTATTGAAAAGAAAAAAAATACTTGAAGACCCATGTGTTGGGTACTTAGAGAGATATGTTTTTTCTATTCGATTTCACCACCGTCACATCTTTATTTGTTCCATAAGTTCAAACACTACAATTATCGAGTGTAACCTCGGGCGTGTGGCCATCTTCGGCAGTACAGACTGCTTCGGCTGTTGTACCCTGGAAGACAGACGCGTCGTCTCTGGTAGATGCGTGAAATCTGTTTTAAGGGAAGCGTGTAGAACACGTGCCTCAACCAAAATCGTCAACGTTTTAGTGTGTTCTTTGTTACAGACAAGGAATATTTTTCAAGACTCAAGATGATGAATACTCGAGTCTAAGATGCTATCAAGTGCGCGTGAAGGACCCATCAGAGATGCAGCTTGAATCAAGACTGGTATATATAATTATATTTTATATTCCTTTTATTTAGTTACTGCAACCGGTATTGCACTATGATATTTCCTACGAATAACGAGAGTCTCGTTATTATATATTTTGTAATTATATTTTATAAAAGGTGAACCTAGTTCTTACAAACTTAAAACAGATTTCCGTGAGATTGTTGCTACAATCTTAAAACCTTATTTATAAGGATTTTGGGTTCACAAAAGGATTTATAATAAAAAAAAATATATATTTTTAAAGATTATGATCTTATAAATATTTTCTTTTGGGAAATATGTATGTAGTACAACTTGTTGTGTTTGGATTTCTTGAGATTGAGATACAATCTTAAATCTTATACCGTGGTACAAAACGAATAGTTTTGGTTCAACTGTTTGGTTTTTTAAACGATTTTGGGAATCGTTAATTTTTCGAACTTTTGTGTTAGATCGGGTTTATTAGTGTAAACCATACGTTTTTTGTAAACGTTAAATTCTCTAACATGTGTGTTATACCGGAATTATTGGTGTAAATCATACGTTTTTTGTAAACGTTAAACTCTCTTAAGTAGAGTTTTTTATGTCTTTAAATAAGAGTTTTATATTACTTGATTAGAGTTTTATGTCTCTAATTAAGTCTTTATTTAAAGTAGACTTTTTATCCACCCATGGATTGATATGAACAAATAAGTCTTATAATGATTTTTGTAACATTTGTCTTCTAACATGTGTGTTAGAAACGTTCATGAAAAGCGTTAGTTTGGAAGCAATTTTTTTAATTGTTTAGTTTCTAACGTGTGTATTAGAAATGACTTATTTATTTGAACCATATATGTGTTTTTAGCAAGTCGAATTAACATTTTGTGAAAATGTTAATATTTCTAACGTGCGCGTTAGAATTTCTTTCATTTTAACATGATTGTTAAAAATGGTTAAAATACAAATGCTTTGAAGTGTTTTATGTAAACATTTTATATAAGTAATTTGTTGTAGCATTGATTTTAATGCGTTGTATGATTTAGAAATAAAAGGTTATACATTGAAGTTGATGTTTGATTGGCTTCAAGAATTAAATCACCAAAAAGTGATGGTGTAGTTGTGTGAGATTTATCACCAACTTTAATTTGTGATTTCTAAATCCATTTGAGTGAAATTTTAATTACTAATTAAACTCTTCATGTGGTGAAACTCTTGAGTAGAGTTTTAATGATGACATTTGATGAGTTTTATTAGAGTTTAAGTCTATAATTATTGAGACTCTTAACTCTTCATATGGTGAAACTCCTGAGTAGAGTTTTAATGATGACATTTGATGAGTTTTATTAGAGTTTAAGTCTATAATTATTGAGACTCTTGACTCTTCATATGGTGAAACTCTTGAGTAGAGTTTTATTAATAACATTTGATGAGTTTTAATGATGACATTAATGCTTTAATTTGGTCATGTTTTGTATATATAAAATGACTTAAATTTTCTAACACGTGTGTTAGAAAATGTGTATCACGAATACGAGGTTCGAGATTGTTCATAATGAACAAAAATGTTTTATGTAAACATTTAATTGCCTCTGTGTGCATTAAAAATGATGAGAAATGGTTTATTTTATAAATTATATCTTTGGAAAACGTTTCACGTAAACGTTCGATTATATAATGTGCTTGTTATAACATTTTTTTTCTAACATGCGTGTTAGAAAATGTTTAGGACATGTGCAGTAAGACTAACCAATATAAAACCATTTGATATTTTGGGTTTGATCTATGTTTTCATAACCTTAATTGATATTATTAATATTGTATATGGCAAAACTAAGAAACTGTTTTGAATTATTTTTAAAACAAAGTTTTGCATAACATTGATAATTCATATGGTTCGCTACTCTTGCTAGAAGTAGCATATGGTGAACAACAGTCTGGTGGATGTTATTTGGTGAAAAACAACTTGGTGTTGTTGTGAACAAATTTAATTGTTCAAGTTTACTACTTAAATGTAGTATTTGTAACAACTTGGTGTTGTATTGAGCATAATTGTCCAAGTTTAAAGTTTCAAGATGAAATGGGGAACTTGTACTTACAAGTGCATGGAGTCTTATTGTGGGTGTCACACCCCCAAAATCCACAAGCGGAGTATCACCGTAGGGAGCATGACTGACCACGATCAAGCCACCAATCATATTGAACATTATAAATAAGTGGATAAAACCCAACACAGTCAATATGATTAGTCTCACACAATTAAGTAAAGTTTAAGTTATCAGCTGAAGCATTAACTTCAAAACCAAGGAATAAGTTTAAAAGTTCATAAAGTTTAACATGAACACCCCACGGTTCGTGTCCCACAACGACTCCTTCTCCAATGCAAGCTCCTGCTAAGTACCTAACGACCTGCAAGGCATGTAGCAACGAATCAACAACAATGTTGAGCGAGTTCACAGTGGGTTGTCCATTTTAATGTTGTTTCTAAAACCATAAGTTGTTTCGAAAACCACGAGTTAACCAGTTCCTTGTTTCCCAAACCATAACCAGTGGGGGTTTCCCCATGTTAACCACTAGACCCGTTACCATATCGACTACTGACTGTAGTTATGTTTATGTGCCCTGCGTCAATGTCTATCATCATTGACTAAGTGCCCAAGTCCATTAGTCCATGCCCGTCCTCTGCAGCACGGTGTGAGGCTTCTCAAACCTAATAGCGCTATTTAACTAATGACCCGTTCGCCATTGGCCCGGCAATTAAGTCGATATAAAAATGAGGGACTTAATATAGAGTTTTGTCTAGTGTCAATCAATGTTGTCACCCTTCAGTTAAGAGGGTCGGAGTACGTGTCCTACCCAAGGAGAACACGCAGGTTTCAATGTTTTCACCCTTCACATAAGAGGGTGGAAGTACGTATTCTACCCAAGGAGAATACGCAGGTTTCCTTATTAAACGTTAACCCATTCCCAAACCACCGGGAATCCCATGCCTTGTAGA
Organism: Helianthus tuberosus; assembly: GCA_030545235.1. Classification (NCBI taxonomy): domain Eukaryota; kingdom Viridiplantae; phylum Streptophyta; class Magnoliopsida; order Asterales; family Asteraceae; genus Helianthus; species Helianthus tuberosus. The sequence goes on along the minus strand of JARYGA010009981.1, from coordinate 37,135 downwards.
AAGTGTGAACTCACCTTGGATTAGCTCGGCAGACAAATAGAAGGTCACTTGAGCTAATTGGGGTCAACCATGTCCTAGCATGGTTACCATATAAGTCAGGTCTTGGTTCAAGTAATTCACGTATGTTTGCACAGATACTATCAAGTTATGTACACAGAAAGATCATGGTATACACATAGAATCATGGCGGATGATTTACAACACCTAACACACTCAAGAATAACATTCATGCATAAGGTCTAATTGTGCGATTCAAGTTTTGGGCCGTTGAGGTTGTGCGAGCCTAACAGTGTTGTGCGATTCCATATATGCAGCCCAATAGGTGCCCGGCCCACAATCAAGGATTGTGCGACCCATCCTTGGTTGTGCGATCCGGGTTTTGCGATTCAACCCATACCCAGCCCAATAACATATGCCCCAATAACATCAAATAGTCCAATTACTTGTGTGGCCCAGCATGTTGTGCGATCAGCACTGACTTGTGCGATCCCCAACATGTTGTGCGGTCATGCGTAACAGGGTTGTACAGTGTGCTTTAATAGTGGTACAATATGCAATCCTAGCTTGTGCGACTAACTTGTGCGATCAAGGCTTGTGCGATTGCTAGTGCGATTGGGCTTGTGCGATCGGTTACATTATCCCGCATTCATGTCAATCAGTTACACAGTTTCCTTACACGATCAAATCAACTTTTTTCCAATTAACGCATTAATTCATATGAATTCCTAATTTCCTCTAACCACAATTAGCAACATAAACAGCTTTTAATTCGGATCAAACGCCTAAGGATACCATCCCCACTCATACCCATTTCAACTAGCATGTAACCCTAATCATAATCATAATAACCCTTAATCCACAATCATTCAAATCGCACAACAGTTTTTATCAATGATTCGATCTCAAAATCTCTAAAGTTCATACCATTCTAACCATCACATAATTGGATAATAACAATCAATCATGCTCATCATTCCATTTGAATCAAACACGAAACATCAATCATTATACAAACCCTAATTCTACATTGGAATATTAATACCAATACATCATGCGATCATCATGCAGGTTCGGATCGAACATTCAGACACATCATCAAACAAACATACAAATCGTGCATTCATGGATCATCAAGACGTTGAATAGTCATCAATCATCATGTATTCATTATCAAATCATAAACAAACAAACACTAGCAAGAGACTAACCGAATCAAATGGTGATCCAAGGATTATATGCGACGATAGAGCTTCGAGGAAGGGGAGGGGAGACAATCGTCAGCTTCCACTTCGAGTAGGGGGCTTCCGTCGGGTTTCAAGGGGAGATAGGAGGAAGCCTAGGTTTTGGAGTTCTAATGTTTTGCAAAATAATGAGGTGCGACATACAAGAGTGCGTATATGCGCAAAAGAAAGAGACGGGTCGAGCCCAGCTCTGGTCCGTGGAGATCTTGGGCCGAGAATGGATTTGGGCCGAAAACAAGGTGGCATCACACTTCGGAAGTGTGCGGCCAGGAATAAGTGTGCGAAACGGACATCTTGTGTGACGGGGTTTTTATGTTATACTCATATACATACAATATTCACTTACAACATTATCAAGCTCCAACTATTCCAATATAACACATTAACCATTCAAGTATCATACACATACAATCAGACACATGCACCCACAACATTTAATTATAACATTCAAGTAATTCAAACATGTATTCGACAGCTATCGATTAATAACAAAGTTCATATAGCATTCAAGTGAACTACTACATACAGCGAAGCATGAAACGATCAGTACAGAAAGGAAAATGGTTAGAAAATACGAGTTGTCACATCATCCCCAAGTTGAAAGAAATTTCGTCCCGAAATTTAGCACGTAGTCACTGAGGAAGCTAGTTGGGTTGCGTGGTTTCCTGGGGTATTAGATCATCCCCCCGTTGGTTTGGAATTTCGTCCCGAAATTCCGCAGTAGCTTCAGTAGTGGACTCACTTTTCTTAAACAACTGGGGATACTTGCGTTTCATTTGGTCTTCTTGTTCCCAGGTAAACTCTGGGCCACGACTGGAGTTCCAACAAAATCGAACAATGGGTATCCTGGTACGCTTGAGGGTCTTAACTTCCCGGTCCATAATTTCCACTGGTTCCTCGACGAATCGCAACTGGTCGTCGATAGTGAGTTCCTTGAAAGGAACTATAAGGGTCTCATCTGACAGACACTTCTTTAGATTTGACACATGGAATACGTTGTGAACTCCACTGAGTTCTTCGGGTAGATTCAATCTATACGCCACTTTGCCGATTTTCTCAGTGATTTCGAAAGGACCGACATAACGCGGATTAAGCTTGCCTCGCTTGCCTAAACAAACCACACCTTTCCAAGGTGAGACTTTAAGTAGCACTCGATCCCTGATGAAACAATGGTTAACCGAGGTGGTTAACTCACTGGTCTCGTCAAGTAGGGTTAATCCCTTCTTTCCGAGGATCGCTGGCTGGATCGTCCGCTGGTTGATCTCCTGCACAAGGAAACAAACCGTGACTCGTAACAAGGAGAATGGGGTGGGGGGTGCTCCTTGTTACCACTCTCCGGCGTGAGAATCAGTAATTTGCTTGGGAAGCAAAGTGTAATAGTAGTAGTAGTAGTGAGAGAGTTGTGAAGAGATACCTCAAACCTGGTTTGGGATGGGTATTTATAGCCGATGAGTGAAGGAGGGTAGTTGAGTAGCTAGTCTGACATCGCACAGTCTCCTGCAGGTGTGTCAGGCCTGTCGGTTACGGTGGTTATGCCACGTCCTGCTGTGGTGTCATTCTGTTGCTTACATGTGGGCTGACAGGTGACTGTCCTCAGTGCCACTTGCATTGTGGTGTCAAACCTACTTGCCTTGTAGGCAGGATGCGGTGCTGGGCCGCATCGCTGCTTGCGGTAACTGATGTTGTTCCTGCGTTCTTGTTCTGGCCAAGATGCATGCGGGATGCGGTAGAGTGCCACATCGCCACTTAGTGACTGTTACTGTTGTCTAGATCCCTTGTCGTGACGAAAATGTTCATAGGATGCGGTGTTAGGCCGCATCGCTATGTGTAACATCCGTTCTCGTACTTAAGGTAAGTCTTCTCATCCCTTGACCGATTGGATTCGACCGCTGTGTTTACGCGTGCCTGCATGGACACAGATAAGTTCTTGCTGGTGGGGGTTTGTGGCAAGGGTAATGGTCACTCGTGGTCGTGCTGACGCGAGATCTGGGACCATACCCCTTCAAGTCCCCCTAGTCTAGTGTTGCTTCCTTATGCAGGTTGCATGTGGGAGGGATACTGGACTATGGTGTCTAGAAGGTAGAATATGGACCAGATTCAAGGCCATGCAGATGGCTCCTGCTTCAAGTAAATCAAGCTGGGGGTTCGGTAGAGTCGTGTGACGTCTCTTCCGTACCGGTGAGCAAGTTCCGTCTGATGCGGAATTCTCAGCCAAGGATTTGATCCAGTAATATGGTCTACCTTTTTCTGATGTCATCAGCCACCTGTTGGTGTTTGAAACCAACCTTTGAGATGGTGACTGAAGATGTTAGCAGGGTTCGAACCAACCTTTGAGCAAGTTCCGTTTGAAACCAGTAATATGGTCTACCTTTTTCTGATGTCATCAGCCACCTGTTGGTGTTTGAAACCAACCTTTGAGATGGTGACTGAAGATGTTAGCAGGGTTCGAACCAACCTTTGAGATAGTGACGGAAGATGTCCGTGATCGCAACTCTAGTTGTAACCTCTGCGTCAGCTGATGCAATGTTGTAAGTGCTTTGCTCAAGCTCTATGTTTAGCAACTGGACATGCAACGATGATCCCTGCTTTGTGGGGTATTCGCGTTCTCCAGTTTAGCTCTCAAGTAACCGCGCGTCCTTTGCGGTTACCTCGTTGCCGCATATCGTTGGCCATGCTTGGTCGAACAATGTGGGTAACTTGCGTCATTGTTGGCCGTGTTTGGTCAAACAATGTGAATCTGTACTATGGGTAAATAAACATGGTCATAGGCATGGTAGTGCCCACCATTGTTTATTCTATGCGGTCCATAGGTGGGCAAACAGAGTCATAAGCAGACTTGTTACCATTGTTGCTTGGCTTGCTGCTCGAGGAGATCACCTCAGATACATGGGAATCTGGGTGAAACTCGTCCGCATTCGTTCCTTAGCTACTTTCTTTCACGCTTAGGTGGGAAGTAGTTTTCCTTGACGTAGTTTTGCTTCAACCGTGTGACGACTTAGTCGTGGCTCTTCCATAGCTACCGTTCGCGTACCTGTTTTTTGCCGCGGCTACTCGTGAGTGTTTGCGGTTTGCAGCAAAGGACTCACTTTAAAAGAGCTTGAAGCTTGGATGTGGCTCTTGAAGGATCATGAGTCAGGGTTGCTGATGTGCGGTTGCTCAGCATACTTGTCCTTTTTCCTTAAGGAGAAACTGTTTGCGTCCCCTCTGTGGTTGTGAACCGGACACGAGGGAATTGAAGCTTGAAGAAGCTTGCATGGAATGCGGTTTACCGCATCCTGAGAAGCGGTTTTCGCAGTCCAAAGAGCAACGCTGGTTCTGAGTATCTGACACACATGTACGGGCTCGTGTGTGTCATCTCCGCATATTTCACGTGTGCTCGTGGGTATATGCGGATATTGGTTATACCCCTTTACATAATGTAGAGATATTTATTTTGCCTTTTTTGAGGGGTATGTAAAAAACGACATGCGGTATGGGTTATGGTGCGGTATACCAGAGAAACCGCATGCCGCTTATGTTTGGATAATGTTTTCGCTTTTGTGCTGCATACGTGGCTGAACGCACGTGTGAGTTGGTGAAAGTTGGTAGGATTTCCTGGCATGTGCTGAAACGAAAAGACGTTTGCGCTGCCCAAGGTCATAAATGCACTGTAGCAGGAGTGTAAAAAGTCTCTTTTGTCAGGCGCGTGGGCGGCCACTTGCGCGTGGTAACCGTCAGCGAAACCCTCGCTGAACACGTGTCGTCGCATAACTCGCTCTTTTCAAACGTGATGATTCAGTTACTGCCTCGCATTAATTGCGATGGGTATATAAGGGGAAACCGTTTGTGGTTTCCCCTCACTTGCTCGAAATTTCAAAATTTCGCCGGTGAAAGAAAGAGAGAACTCCTTCGTCTTCTCCGATCGTTCGTTTGATTTTCCGGTGAGGTGTGAGTTTTTGAACTCATCTTTTAGATTTTTGTCTTCGTTATTTCAATGGCTGAACCATCAAATCCTCATAATGCTGAGGGTGAAAACCCGGATCCTTCATCACCGGCGGCGGCGGAAGACGAAGAAGAAGGTGGTGGTGCCCCCGACGGGGGTCTACCAGTGCTGAAGTGGTCGAAGGGTCAGTTTGACACCCTGATGACCAGTATTCAGATGCCCCAAGAGTATGGGGTTATCCACCCACGTGAAGGTGAGACCGGTGCCGATGCTCCGGCCGGTTACGTCACTATGTGGGCCGATTTCTTCGGTGATGGTAATCTCCGGTTACCATTGACTGTGTTCGTTGCTGAGATTTTGGAGTTTTACAAGCTCCATATCTCCCAACTGAGTCCGTTTGGCATGACCCGGATTCGGAATTTTGAGTATACCTTTCGTGCTCTCGGAATAGAGCCTACCGTTGAAAACTTCCGACGGTTCTACCAGTTGACAGTGAATACTGGTTTCTTTTCTTTTGGTCAGCGTTGTGGTAGCCCCAAGCTGATGACCCCTCCCAAGGGTATCACGAAGTGGAAAACCAGATTCTTTTACGTTAAGGCTGCCGCGATCGTTGCCAGGATGACTTTTCGCAATGTGAACGTGACGATCTTAGTGGAAAGTATTGAGGTTCCTAGTGCGAAGACGGTGGAGTGGTTCCCCAGGTTGCGCACCAGTGAGTTCAAGAAATTGGACAACTCGCAGTTGTGGGTGCTGTGGATGATGTTGACCAGGCCTGATAGGAAAGCAAGGCCCGTTGTGAGGGAGAAGAGTGGTGGTAAGTATTTTTACTCTTGTGCGGTTTCCTTACTTGTGTGTTACTGATTTGTAAGTGTACTATCAGAGAACGCTGCCCTGTGGAGGATATTTGATCCGAACTTTAAGGGCAAGGTTGAGATACTTCGGTGTGCGGAAGGTGAAGAAGGTTTTAAGTTGACCATTCGCGACAACTTCCGCATTCCTGATTGCGAGGGGCTGAGGGCACCCCTGCCGCAAGGCAAAGGTATAGTCTATAATCTTCTTACTTGCTTTGTAAAAAAGTTCACCTTTCTGACTTGCTTGTTTGATGATTTAAACGCAGGTACTCTTGGGGCCCTGGGCGATTTTGAGGTGAAGGGTGCTCCCAAGAAGCATGTGGAGAAAATTGTGCGGGGTCGCCACAAGAAAAAACCTGAAACCGCAGTTGTTCCTCCTTTGGTTCCGCACGCGGCAGGTATCTCTTGTTCTCGTTTCCACAGATATACCGATTACGTGGTAGTGTTTGACACCCTTGAGGATTTGGGTGTTCCAGGTGGTGGTGCGGCGGCAGGTGGATCGTCTGCGGGTTCCAAGCCTGCTGATGAGAAGAAGAAAAGGAAGGCAGAGGAGAAGGCTGCTGGTGCCGGTGAGAAAAAACGTTCGAGGTTGCAAACGTAACGGACAATTGTTGTCTCTGGTAAGTGAATCATCGCCTTACAATTGTTTGTCATTGTACTTGTAATTGATAGGTATTTTTGCTTTGTTTGCAGAACCGCAAGATGAGGGTTTCTCTTTATTTGATGCTCCTCTTTCCCCCACGCATGACACGGCTGCGGATGCGGGGGTTAATAAAGAATTTAACAGAAGCCCTTCCATCGAAGTGGTGACTGAGCCCTCTGCGTGGGCAGAGGATACTGGGAAGAAAACCGGGGCTCAGATCTTTGATACGGTGGATTCCCATGATAATCTGATCTCCCCGCAGGATACTGATATCTGAACCTGAAGTTTGCTGATGCTGAAAAGAAAAAATCTCCTGCTGCTGACAAGGCTTCTGGTTCCGCTTCTGGGGGTGCGGGTTTTAAAGGACCTCCTATTCAGCCTGAAGAGTCTGAATTGGAGTTCTACTACCGTACCTATACGGAAGACCGGGCTGTGAACTATCATCGTCCCTCTTGGAGCATTATACAAGGGGATGACATTTCAAGTGATCCTTCTGCTTGTAAGGAGATTTTGGGTGGTTTGGGCACCCCGTTCGAAGTTAACTGGGCCCGTGCTTTGCCCCACGAGCTCCGGATCAACCAACTCTCCTCCATGCTTGTTGGGAGTTCCATAATGGCGAATGCCATTATGGAAGACTACAAGGTGTTGGGGCGTAAGGAGGAGGAAAGTGCTCGCTTGCGGGCTGAGGTTGAAGCGTTGGTGAAAGCAGCTCGTGAGGGTGCGGAGCAGCTCAAAAGGGAGAAGGATGCCTTTGAGCAGGATAAGCAGACTGAGGAGTGGGCTGCAACTGCTGGCCTTAAACAGGTTCGTACTCTCGCCAAATTGCTTTCTGATGAGCGCAAGAGTTGGAAAGAAACACTTTCTAATGAGCGTAAGACTTGGAAAGAATCTTGGGCCAAACAGAATGAAACGCTGTTTCGTGTTCGTCAGGAGCTGACTAATGTCAAGGCAGCGAATGCTGCTTTGATCAAGGAGAAAGCCGCAGCTGAGGCGGTTGCCAAAGAGGCCAAGGAGGCGGGGGCCCGCGCTGCCAAGGCTCTTGAGGAGGTAAATGATGACCGCACCAACTTAAACAAGACTGTTAAGGGCCTCCAAGTATGAGTTTCTTTTGCTCTTGAATTTTTATATTTATTCCACAAGTATGATTGATTATCTTTGTATACTTGTGTTTTCTTTGTTGAAAGGCTGAAGTGCAGAGCCGGGTGACCATTATTCAGGAGGTCACTGCCCGCGCTGCTGAAGCTGAAGTGCGGGCAAGGGAGGCTACTGAGTCTAGAGACAGCCTGACTTCTTCCTTTGAGCAGTTGAAGGCTGATCGTGATTGGATGCGTTATCACGGTATCGGGCATGTAAGTACCCGTTGTCTTTGCTATCTTTTTAGGTTCGCCTTTGCTAACCTTATTGCTTGTATTTTGCAGATTGTTAGTGCTATCCTCGACGCACCTGAGAACGCAGCTGTTGTAGGGGATATTAGGCTGCGCGTGCGGGAGGCTGGTTTTAAAGCTGGCTACAACCGCTGCATCAGTCATATAAACCTTTTATCCCAAGGCAAATTTACCGATGAAAGGTTTGGGTTCCATGGCGTGGATACTGAAGCGCGTCTTGCTGCCGCTCTCGCAGCGTACAACGACATGTCCATTTCCGCCCTTGAGGAAGTTGATAAATGCTTGGACGTGGAAGACTATGTGGACCGCTTGCGGTTGTTGTATGGTGATGAGGAAGAGGAGGAAGAGACCGCTGGTGATGGCAAGGGTGGTGCGGGTTCCAGCGATACAAAGAAGGACTAGGTTGGCCTGTGTGCCCTTTTTTGTTTCCTCGATGTAAATGTTAGAAACTTTATGTAAATCTCTTGTGCACCGCGTAGGTGTAGAAATTTTTTGAATATAAAGTTTTAACCGTTTTGTTCAAGTTATACAAGTGTTTTTACTACTTGCACGTTTGAACTTGTATGAGTTAATGTTATTGTGAATAACACTAAGTCTGAATTTGCCTTTTGCATATCTAGGTGGTATGCAAGTATGAAGAACTCTACTGGCTGTAAAGCGCGGTTGAGTATGATCTATACCTTTGTCGTATGAGCATTAGTCAATTCCTGTTTTTATCCCGTTAGGGTTTGGGAATTATGTAGGCTTTGTGAAAACCGTATGTGCGTATCCAGCCGGATAGACATTTAACGTTTTGCCTTTGCTGGCCTATTACAATATTTGTGTGTGGTTACCACTTTGTGTGGGTATCGCGAATGAAGATTTTGCCAATCTGTTTTTGCAGATACCGCAAAGTGGAACACGCATTTGTAATAGAAGGAAATAAACAATATTGCATTGAATCGTTCATTTATTTATTTGCAAATGGCCTGCGGCCCGATAGGTTACATGGTGAATGTAAAAACATGGCTTACATGTAACAGCGTCGAAGTTGTTGTGCATTCCATGTGCGTGCGATAGGTTCGCCCTCTAATGTTTGAAGTTTATACGCGCCTTTGCCCAGGACCTCTTGGATGAGGTAGGGTCCTTCCCACTTGGGGGCAAGTTTTCCTGGACGTTCAGCGTTAGATGCTTCGTTATCGCGAAGGACGTAGTCTCCCGGGTTAAAAGTACAAACGCGGACACGTGAATTGTAGTACTTTTCAAGCTTGGTCTTGTACTTGGCCTCGTTAATGGCAGCGTTTTCACGCCTTTCTTCTAGGACGTCCAAATCATACATGCGCTCCTCACTGTTGTCTATTTTGTCGATAGCCAACATTTGGGGTGAGGGGAGACCTACTTCCGCGGGGATCACCGCTTCTGAGCCGTAGACAAGGCTGAAGGGTGTCTCACCGTGACTTGTTTTTGGGCTTGTCCTGTGGGCCCATAATATACTCGAGAGTTCATCGACCCAGCCACGTCTGGCTGTTCCCAACCGTGCTTTGATGCCTTCGACTAAACTTTTATTGATACTCTCGACTTGGCCATTCCCTTGCGGATGCGCCACTGTGGAGAATATGTGTTCAATGTTTAGTTCCTTTAGCCATTTTTGAAAGTCATCAGTAGCGAAGTTGGTGCCGTTCTCGGTAACGATGCACATCGGTAGACCAAAACGGCAGATGATATGTTCCCAGACGAATTTCCTTGTAATCATAGCGGTGGTTGAGGCAAGCGGTTTTGCCTCTACCCATTTTGTGAAGTAATCAACAGCCACTATGATAAATTTCACCGCACCTGGTGCATCCGGAAATGGTCCCACCACATCGATTGCCCATTTTTGGAATGGCCATGCGGTGGTGACGGGGATGAGGTTGTTCTTGGGGCGCAAGGTCTTGGGGGCATGCTGCTGACAATTGAAACACTTGCGCAGGACTTTGACCACATCCAGATGCATACCGGGCCAGTAGTACCCGGCGTTCATAATTTTGGCCACCACCATGCGTGGGCCCGCATGTATGCCACAGATTCCCTCGTGTATCTCTCTGATAAGGTACATGGCATCTTGGGGGTCGACGCATCGTAGGAGTGGCCCAAGGTATGATTTACGGTATAAGATACCGTCTCCCATTTGATAATGACACGCTTTGTATTGCAACTTACGTGCCTCTGCCTTGCTTTCAGGAGTAACCCCTGATTGCAAGTATGCAATGATTGGTGTCATCCAGGATGTTGTACCGTACTGGATGACATTGACTTGGCGCAGGGGTACTGAGGGATTTTGCAGAACCTCGATGCGTATCTCCTTTGCCAGATATTGGAAGCTAGTGGATGCGAGTTTTGACAGTGCATCCGCGGGTTTGTTTTCACTTCTGTTAATATGGCGAATATTGAAGGAAGTGAACTTTGATTTCAGTTGCAAGGCTTGTTCGAGGTAGAGTATCATGATGTCCCCTTTTGCGGCATAGTCGCCGCGCACCTGACCTGCAACCAATAATGAGTCGACGTGTGCTTCCAAATGTTGGACGCCGAGTTTGACTGCCAGTCATAGCCCTGCCAGTAGAGCCTCATACTCTGCCTCGTTATTTGTGCTTTTAAAATCGAGGTGGATTGCATAGGTAAGCTCTTGGCCATCGGGGCTGACGAGTCGCAGACCCGCACCTACACCATCCTCGTTGGATGCACCATCGGTATATAGTGCCCATGTTTCTGAGGAGGATGGTGGTGGTGTAGGGTTTTGTTCTTCTTCGCATTCCTGAATGCGATTTGCCGGTACTTCGGTAACGATATCAGCTAGAACTTGGCCTTTGATTGCGGGGCGCGGCTTATAGATCAGTGTGTGCGCGCCTAGTTCAATGGCCCATTTTGCTAATCTCCCAGAAATGTCGGGTTTCGATAGGATCGACCCGATCCTGTAGTTGGTTAACACCGTGATGAAGTGATTTGCAAAATAACGTCGTAATCGTCTTGATGCGTGCACTAGTGCCAGTACCAACTTCTCCATGATGGAGTATCTTGTCTCTGGGTCGTTGAGCATTTTGCTGATATAATAGATGGGTGTTTGAACTCCCTCTCGCTCCACTATGAGTACTGCGCCTACCGCGTTATCTGCGGCGGATAGGTACAAGATAAGTGGCTTTTTCTTGCGTGGTGCGGTTAGAGTTGGGAGTTGAATCAAACACTCTTTCATCTCCCGGAAAGCGTTTTCGGCCTCTGCGGTCCATTGGAATTGTTCCTTTTTTAAGCAGTTCCGCAGGGTCTTGATGAAAGGATAAGATTTAGCTGCATGATTGGCTAAGAATCTATTCAGTGCGGCAAGCCTGCCGACTAGTCGTTGCATTTCTTTCATCGTGGAAGGCGATGGCATGCGCTCGATCGCCTGAACTTTTTCTGGGTTCACCCTGAATCCATCTTTGGTGACGATGAATCCAAGGAACTTGCCTTCCTCCATTACAAACGAGCATTTCGCTGGATTTAGCTTCATATTGATGCTGCGCAGAGTTTGGAATGTTCTTTCGATATCATTGAGCATGGTATCCTCCTCCATGCTCATGACGACTAGGTCATCCATGTAGATCTCGACACTTTTGCTGATTTGATCACCAAAAGTGTCGTTCATCAATTTTTGATAGGTTGCGCCTGCGTTGCGCAACCCGAACGACATTTTTGTATAACAGTAATTCCCGGTAGGTGTGCGGAATGCCGTTTTATCTTCGTCCTCAATTGCCATCTGTACCTGGTGATAGCCTTTGTAACAATCGAGGAAACACTTCCATCGAAATGGTGTTAGGTTGTCGACTTTCTCGTCGATCTCTGGAAGTGCGTAACAATCCTTGGGGCAAGCTTTGTTGAGATCTTTATAATCGACGCACATGCGCCAGCCCCCGGTTAGTTTTTATACCATGACTGGGTTGGACAACCAAGTCTGGTACTTGACTTCCCGCAGGATGCCTGCGGAGAGCAGTTCTTTGACCTGCTCATGCATCGCCTCGTTCTTTGCGGATCCAAGGTGGCGTTGGCCTTGGATCACAGGTTTGATACCTGGCAAGGTGTTCAAGAAATGTTGCGCAACTTCGTGTGGTACCCCTGTCATGTCTGCGGGTGTCCATGCGAAAATATCTTGGTTTCTGAAGAGGAGTTGCTTCAGGCGCGCTCTGATGCTGTGGGACAAGACGTGGCCCAAGGTGACCGTTTGCTCTGGGTGTCTTGCGTTAAGAACCCATTTTTCTGGTTGGGTATTGGGGGTAGGTCTTGCTATCTTGGTCGGACGCAGTTCGTCCGACGACATGACCTCTCTGCGTGCGTAGATTATCGCGACCCCCATTTCGGTTGGGAAACCGACAGCAGAGTGGGGTACGGACGTAATCATGTTGAAGTCGGCTTGGGACTCCCTCCCGAGAAGCACATCGTATTTGGAGGTGTGAGGTAAAACCATGAAGTTTACCTCCTCCGTTCGTGTGTGCCTTCTGTTGGTGAGGCGCACAGGAAAAGTGATTTGGCCCAGGGGGAATACGGTTTCCCCCGCAAATCCGGCCAAATGGTAGTCTACCGGCTGCAACCGATCCTTGTCTTCTTGATCGAACTGGTTGAAGCACTGCTCGTATATGATGTCAGATGTACTGCCCGGGTCGATGAATAGTCACTCGGTGCAGTAGTGAGCCAGGTAGCCTGTGATAACGACGGCGCGCCTGTCGCGCGGTCCGCCTCGGACTTTTGGAAAGACAACTTGCTCGTCTTTCCAGTCATTGTCCGATCTTCTTGCCGCCTTGCGCGGCTTTCCTTGTCCTCCATTGATCATGTGGGTTGAGGCCACATACATGGTCCTCTTACCCGTGGAGGTGCCCTCGTTGTGGGGAGTGATGCGCTTGGTTTGTTTTTGCGCGGCTGGCAACAGATGTTGCAGCTTCCCCTCTTTTAGGGCTCGCTCAATCTCCAGTCGGAGACTGATGCAGTTGTTTGTTGTGTGGCCCGAGTCCTTGTGATACTCACAGTAGAGTGTGAGATCCTGGTTCTTCTTGGACTTCATCGGTTAGGCCGGTCGCAGGAATTGAGCGTCCGTAAGGAGGACGTCGCTTAGCGATTGGTTGATCTCGGTCTAGTTACGGTCCCGAGATTCCTTCTTCGACGCCCGGTTTTCATGTTAGGTGTTGATTGTTGCCCTTGCGTCGGGCTGGTTATTACCCAGGACATATGGTTTGGGATCGCTGCCACGATTCCATGTGTCCCGGTTGCGCTTGTTGTTGCGCTTGGGCTCTGGGCGGGAGGACTGGCCTTCTGCTTGGGGCTGTGCCTTTGTGACGTACGGCTTGAGGGACCGCTGAGTCTGGGCGTACGTCTTGACCGCGGCCATGACGTCTTCCCATTTCTTTGGCAAGCCTTCCTTGCCGGAGATGGTCATAACCATTTCTTCATCCTTGACGGCTCGAATGAATTGGTTGCGTGCCGTTTGGTCTGCAACGCCGCCTATCTCCAGGCACTCTTTGTTGTAACGGACGACAAACGACTCGAGAGATTCGTTGTCTCCGCGCCAGATGTTCATGACGTCCATAGAATCACGTTCGTGACGTCGCTGCTGGCTAAAATGTGCGAGGAACTTTGCTTGCAAGTCCTCAAATGAGGCCAGTGATCCTTCTGGCAAAGAATCGAACCAAGCCCTCGCCAGACCCGTGAGGGTCTGGGGGAAAAAATGACACCAGGTGGGCTCGTCCCACCTGCCGTTGCACCCTGCGCCGGTGAAGATGTTCATGTGATCGTCCGGGTCGGACGAACCATTGTATTTCCCAATGTTCAATGGGAATTTAGTGGTAGTGACATCGGCCTGGGCAATCTCTGGGGCGAACTTGGAGTTTTTTGCCGCAGATTTTGGCCTGTAGGGTTGGCTCTGGTGGCGCTTTGCAGCGCGGAGGTATGTGGTGCGGGGTTGAGTGGGAGGAACATAATTGCGTCCTCCTGGTCTACTGCTAGTAGCATGAGACTCCCCGCAGTATGTATGGTCGTCCGGATCGGAACGGCCATGCCCTTCATGGTGGGACTGAGGTCCCAGTCGGCTATGGATGCTGGAGCCGTGGTGGGCTGTGAATTGCCGCCTGTTTTCGCCATGAGGGCCCTGGCGGCTATGTATTGGGCCCCTGCCACGGGACCCATATGAGGAATCATCCTCATTAATTGTGCGGATATCAGAGTAAGAGGAGCCGCGATCTTCATGCCTACTTCGGGAGGCTGGGTGTGTGGGGGCCCTGCCGTCGTATTGTAAAATACGACCCGCAGGTGTATGCGGTGCCGGGGTAGGCCCGACAGGTACTTGCGCTTCTGCGCAAGCTCTGTTGTATGATGCGGCTAACAGAGCTTGTTGTTGGTCATACCAGGCATGGAGGTTCATGCCTGGAGGTATCACAGAAGCATACTGTGAAAGATCTTGTGCGAACGTAAGGGATGCTCCCCCTTGCGTCGATGTGCCAATGTGGCCAGCATTTGGGGCTGGGGGGGGGGGGGGTCCCCACGGGCCCTGGGTTTGCGGGGCTTAGGCTACCCCAGTAGTGTTGTTTAGACGATCAGACATGATCTTGGGAAAGAAAAGGGATGTGGAAAAAAGTGCTAAGAGTAGCGGTGGACGCCAATGATGAAACAATGGTTAACCGAGGTAGTTAACTCACTGGTCTCGTCAAGTAGGGTTAATCCCTTCTTTCCGAGGATCGCTGGCTAGATCGTCCGCTGGTTGATCTTCTGCACAAGGAAACAAACCGTGACTCGTAACAAGGAGAATGGGGTGGGGGGTGCTCCTTGTTACCACTCTCCGGCGTGAGAATCAGTAATTTGCTTGGGAAGCAAAGTGTGATAGTAGTAGTAGTGAGAGAGTTGTGAAGAGATACCTCAAACCTGGTTTTGGATGGGTATTTATAGCCGAGGAGTGAAGGAGGGTAGTTGAGTAGCTAGTCTGACATCGCACAGTCTCCTGCAGGTGTGTCAGGCCTGTCGGTTACGGTGGTTATGCCACGTCCTACTGTGGTGTCAGTCTGTTGCTTACATGTGGGCTGACAGGTGACTGTCCTCAGTGCCACTTGCACTGTGGTGTCAGACCAACTTGCCTTGTAGGCAGGATGCGGTGCCGGGACGCATCGCTGCTTGCGGTAACTGATGTTGTTCTTGCGTTCTTGTTCTGGCCAAGATGCATGCGGGATGCGGTAGAGTGCCGCATCGCCGCTTGGTGACTGTTACTGTTGTCCAGATCCCTTGTCGTGACGAAAATGTTCATAGGATGCGGTGTTAGGCCGCATCGCTCTGCGTAACATCCGTTCTCGTACTTAAGGTAAGTCTTCTCATCCCTTGACTGATTGGATTCGACTGCCGTGTTTGCGCGTGCCCGCACGGACACAGATAAGTTCTTGCTGGTGGGGGTTTTTGGCAAGGGTAATGGTTACTCGCGGTCGTGCTGACGCGAGATCTGGGACCATACCCCTTCAATCCCCAACCCGGAACTCGAGCGGTTTCCTATGCTTATCAGCGTAGCTCTTCTGACGGTCACGAGCTGCCGCCATCCGTTGTCGTATTTGGGCAATCTTTTCCGCTGTGTCAAGAACAAGTTCCGGACCAGTGATTTGGTTGTCGCCAACTTCTGCCCAACATAGGGGTGATTGGCATTTCCGTCCGTACAAAGCCTTGAACGGAGCAGCCTTGGTGCTGGTGTGGTAACTATTATTGTATGAAAACTCCACCAAAGGTAGGTGTCTTTCCCAGTCGTTACCAAAGTCGATTACACATGTTCGAAGCATGTCTTCAAGAGTCTGGATGGTGCGTTCAGTCTGCCCATCCATCTGTGGATGGTACGCTGTGCTCATGTCTAGACGTGAGCCGAAGGATTTGTGCATCACCTGCCACAAATCAGATGTAAAACGCGGGTCACGATCAGAAATGATAGAAGTTGGCACCCTATGCCTCGCGACTACTTCCTTCAGGTAGATGTGTGCTAGAGTAGAGAACTTATCCATTTCCTTGATAGCCAGGAAGTGTGCAGACTTTGTCAGTCGATCCACTATCACCCAAATGGTATCGTTTCCTCATTGAGATCTAGGTAAGCCAGTAACAAAGTCCATGGAAGTCTGCTCCCATTTCCATGTCGGGATCTCTGGTTGTTGGAGCATGCCTGATGGCTTCTGGTATTCAACCTTGACCCTTGCACAAGTCAAACATTTACTAACATAGGTTGCTATGTTAGTTTTCATGTGGGGCCACCAGTACAATGTCTTGAGATCTTGGTACATCTTGTCAGAACCAGGATGCACCGAGTAGCGAGATTTGTGTGCTTCGTTCATCACAAGTTCTCGTAAGTTTCCAAAGAGTGGAACCCAGACACGTTCCACGAAATAGTGAGTACCGTCTTCCTTTGGTTCAAGTCGCTTTTCCATGCCCCACATGGACTCAACTAAAAGGTTCCCTTCTTCCAATGCTTCAACCTGGGTGTTGTGGATTCTGGGTAGGAAGAGTGAAGTGAAGGGTATGCTGTAACGCACGTGCACGTTTAGGTTTCTTTATGGCTAAGGGCGTCGGCTACAACATTGGCCTAGCCTGGATGATACTTGATTGCGCATTCGTAGTCGTTAAGGAGTTCGACCCATCGTCGCCGTCGTATGTTCAACTCCTTCTGATCGAAGATATGCTGGAGACTCTTGTGATCGGTGTAAATGGTGCACTTGGTACCGTCCAAGTAATGTCTACATATCTTGAGTGCAACACTACTGCTCCCAACTCCCAGTCGTGGGTAGCGTAGTTCTTTTCGTGAACCTTGAGTTGGCGTGATGCGTATGCGATGACCTTCTCACATTGCTTCGGCACACACTAAGTCCTTTCATAGACGCATCGCAATAAACCACGAAATCATCTGTGCCCTCTGGTAACGGAAGAATGGGAGCGTTACAGAGCTTTACCTTCAACTTGTTGAAACGCGGGCTCCTGAGCAATCCTTCGGGCTAGAGCTGTGAGGGTTTGAGCATACAATCAAGAAAACGGGCTTCGTGACGTCAAAAGTCATATGTTGGAGACTTAACGTGGGGTTGTTTGCGTCGTAGGAGTTCCATGGTAAGGTGTCGTTGGGATCCCTACTAGTTCTTCAAGTAGATTCGGATGTCGTCGAAGAAAACAAGTGACATATCCGTCAAGGTAAGCTAAATTCAAGTGTCGTGTCTTAGAACCCATATTGGTCGTATCAAGATCAAAGAACAGTGCCTGTGGTATCATCATATTTATGGCCTAATGCTCATCGAGTAATGTTTGTAGAGTGTAACTTGTCCAAGCGAGTGTTCGTGGGGAATGTTGTTAGCATCACAGGATTCCAAAAGTATATCGTTTATGGGTGCGGAAACATGAGAAAGAGTGGTCGCAATCGATGAATAAGCGTTTAAGAATCTACAGCAGGGGTTTACCCGATGTCGAAGGTACAGCTGGTCGTACGCAAGTTGGGTATAGTTAAGATAAAGTTTGTCGTTGATCAAATAGAGATGTCACGTGGATAGATCAATGATAACAAGAATTCAGCGCAGCAGCATGATTATCGTGTAAGTTTGTAGTGTGAAGGTTCACTTAGACCTTCGTCAAAGGTTGTTAAACTCGCCCACATGTGAAGGGGGAACAATTCACCTGGATCCATGAACTTTGATGTGTTTGTGATTCATCGAGTCGGTAAACAACCCAAAATTCGGGGGAGTTCCTTAGGTCGCGCGAATAAACCCAAAAATACGTTTGTGTAGTCGTGAGGGTCCAAAGAAAGGCGCGAAAATGTGCTCAAGGGAGTATGATCGTATCAACAATACATCACCACCCTCAAGGCTTCGAGGAGTGATCACCACCGATCTAGAGTCGAGCCTTCCAAATTCTTTAAGCT
The DNA here is from genome assembly GCA_030545235.1 of Helianthus tuberosus. Lineage (NCBI taxonomy): Eukaryota > Viridiplantae > Streptophyta > Magnoliopsida > Asterales > Asteraceae > Helianthus > Helianthus tuberosus. The sequence goes on along the minus strand of JARYGA010009981.1, from coordinate 19,204 downwards.
AAAGGGTGTCATTTCAGTGTCTCAGCATGGAGTAGCGAGAACGTAATGTCACTGTGGTAAGATAGTGATGGTTTGGTCTAAGCCAATGGTAGAAATTAGACATATCATTAACCAACAATCATGTGTCGGTGCAGGGCTAGTGCAAAGATTCTGCATATTTAAGAAAAACTATCATGAAATTAAAGTACGTCTATTGTAGTGTAAGGTGGGTCAGGTAAATGTATAAGTTATCGTGTTCGTCTGTAGGTTGAGTGATCCGTATCTCCGTTCACGAGTGTCCCAAAGGCTATCCTGGCATTAAGAAGCATTCATTTGCTAAGTTAGGTATACGAAAGTGTAAATCAAAGTAGAATGAGAGTTATCCACCCAACAGGGTAATGGGGGTAATCTTGTGTTCGGTGGAAATCGTGGTATGGTTGTTAGCGTTTCATTAAATCGGTTGCCAATCGAAGAAACAGGGGATTGGTGAGGTTCATACGAAGAATTTGAGTGAAAACAGGAGTCCAACAATAACCGAAGAATTCAACCAAGTAATCTGTTGTCTATGAGCAATCCCAGTAGTGGTGTATGGCGGCACTACACAAAAGGGAAGTTCGTTGCATCACGGTCGCGGAAGTACATCACTTGTCCAAAACAAAATTTGGTTGGTAGGGTTTCGAGTTGCAAAAAGACGAACGCGTGTAACTGTGACTGCTTCGTTTCTGGTGACGACGACCAGTGGAGATGATAAGGTTCGTCAACAGGGATGCGTGGGTATAGTTCTCCTAAACCCAAGTTCGTTTGAGCCAGGTCTGGTCTTCGTGAATGTTGACGTATGAACCGAATGTACGGAGGGTCAAATGGCGACGTCATGTCGAGATAAGTGTATGAATAGATAGAACGCATACGATTTTCGTAGCAGGGTGACGAGAAATCAGAAAGGGGTTTGACCACCACTTGTCAAATAATTAAACATTCGTGTGTCATAAAGAGCGCAGTAGGGCTAATAGGCAGCATGCTACTACTCTAAATAAACATACCATAAACAGCACATTACGCAAAAGTACTCTAGCAAGTTGGCAATATAAATTCAAATCATACCACCTAAAGTGTTGAGCCTTGCACGTGGAGCGAAACGTCGTTGTGGATCGTTGAGTACCGAACAGGTTATAGTCAGGTTTTTATCAAAAAGCTTTTTCCCTTTTTAAAACCAAGTTCACTTTAACCAATGGCTCTGATACCATTCTGTCACACCCCCAAAATCCACAAGCGGAGTATCACTGCAGGGAGCGTGACTGACCAGGATCAAGACACCAATCATATTGAACATTATAAATAAGTGGATAAAACCCAACACAGTCAATATGATTAGTGTCACACAATTAAGTAAATTTTAAGTTATCAGCAGAAGCATTAAGTTCAAAACCAAGGAATAAGTTTAAAAGTTCATAAAGTTTAACATGAACACCCCACGGTTCATGTCCCACAACGACTCCTTCTCCAATGCAAGCTCCTGCTAAGTACCTAACGACCTGCAAGGCATGTAGCAACGAATCAACAACAATGTTGAGCGAGATCACAGTTGGTTGTCCATTTTAATGTTGTTTCTAAAACCATAAGTTGTTTCGAAAACCAAGAGTTAACCAGTTCCTTGTTTCCCAAACCATAACCAGTGGGGGTTTCCCCATGTTAACCACTAGACTCGTTACCATATCGACTACTGACTGTAGTTATGTTTATGTGCCGTCAATGTCTATCATCATTGACTAAGTGCCCAAGTCCATTAGTCCACACACGTCCTCTGCGGCACGGTGTGAGGCTTCTCAAACCAAATAGCGCTATTTAACTAATGACCCGTTCGCCATTGGCCCGATGATTAAGTCGATATAAAAATGAGGGACTTAATGATAGAGTTTTGTCTAGTGACAATCAATGTTGTCACCCTTCAGTTATGAGGGTGGGAGTACGTGTCACACCCCAACCAATGGCGGAATCATCGGAGTGGGACTTGTTCAAGATTGTAAGAGACTTCCTAACACTAATTGCGACAATATTTAATTCAACCAATTTCATTTCATAAATAAAGTGTCAAAACATTACAAGAAATTCAAATAACAACATTGTTCAAACATAACATAACATAACAAAAATGATACAACACTTTAAACCTAAACGTCTAAGTGAGTATCTAGGCATCTTTGCTAGTCCATTTTCATAGCATCATCAATCCTCAACATGTAACATGTTTAAAATACAATTCAATGCAAAAGCAAAGGCGAGTATACAAGTTTATGAATAAGTATAAGTATAAAAGTTTAAAAACGAATCCACATGGCAACTTAGTTTATACAAGATCAACATAACATGGCATGCAATATTTCTAGTCAACCCTCTGTTTACGCAAAATGATATAATTCAACATGACCACTAGTCTACGGGCGGTGCGTTACTCCTATAGCGCTATACATGTAAAATGGAGGCTCGTGAAAGCTAATGACTAAAACATATCACATAAGTATGGTCCACGTATAAGCATCAAGTATAACAACATAGTATTCATGTATAAGGATTGTTTTCGTGCATTGCATAAAGAATAAGTTTAAGTGTGGTTTTATAAATTAACATGCTACACCCCAAAAGTGGTTAAACATAAAAAGGGGGTTTGCGAGTATACTCACGGTTTTGCAAGTCTTCTACTTGGTAATCCCGCGAGTGAGTTGGTTGATTAGGAAGTTGGAACACCGAGTCCTTCTACACAAAGGAAACATAGGTGTGTGAGTTTGGGAATTTGGAAGATTTAGGGATTTAGGAAGTTAAAACGCAAGAATATATGTATTCGAAAGTAATCACCTTTTAACACTAAGTACTTGTTCTTGACACTATGAAACCTCAAGGGTTAATGGTTTCATGAGTAATATACTCATTAGAATCGTAACAAGTCTTATGTCTTAGATGATGTTATTCTAATATCTTGACGAATGAACACAAGTCCACCATCAAGAGTTCGAATAGTATATATATGTATAAGTATTATATGTATCATTTAGTCCATTAGTCAAGCATGAGGTAGAAGATAAATCTTCATTTAGGTACCTCTATTGTGTCATAGAATTCATGTAGGAGGTAGGAAGAACAAGCTTCCATTTAGGTACCTCTTATGGTTCACCACTACACTTGATGTAAAAACATACAAGGAGGGTCATGAACTAATATCAATACAAGAATAAGAAACAACTATACTATGAGAAATCATCAAGTAATGTGGGGATTCTATGTTGGACAACCCAAGTTGGTCCATAATCACACCTTCATCAAGCTTGAAGCTTGAACATGACTTGTGGGTTAAAAACCCTAAATAAAACAGAAAGTATTTGAGGATTAACCTCTGATTTTGTATGTCTCAGCCCCGTTTTTAAGCTTAACTAACCATAGAAGTGGTTATAAGCATAAGGACGTGGGTTTGAGTGAGTTAGACTCAAGTTTGCACAAGTATAAACAAGGTTTGATTCAAAACAAAACAAACAGTGAACTTTGGAGCCTATTTGCCAGAGTTTCAGGGACTTATTCTCTGTGAAATACCCATTGAATCGAAGCTAAGGTCAAGCCAAGTGTTCTGGAAAAAGAATAAGCTAAAACGGATGAGAAATGAAGAAGTTATGCTCACTTTAGTGGAGCTTGGTACTTCTGTCCAAACTTGAACTTGCAGCTACGAATTTGAGAGTTTGAGAGTGTTGTGAGAGAGTTTCTAAAGTGCAAATGGCTTGGAGTTGTGTGTGTTTATATAGGGAATGAATTAGGGTTGAGTTAGATGTGTAATTAATAAGGTTGGTGGGAGTTGAACAATAATAAAATAAAAAAATGGAGCCAAAAGAAAGAGCAGCCAATGCGCTGGGCTGGCTTCGGTTCATGTTCTGGCCGTAACTTGGCCACATTTAGTTGATTACATTTTTTTTTATTATAGACCACTAAGTCCTAATGTATTAATTTGACATATTAGATTTAATGTTCAAATCATTAAGTGTAATAAATAAATAAAAAAAATCTAAGTGGGCGGTGGACTTATCTTCGGCTACACACCAGATCATCAAACACCCTTAAATTCTTTTGCCACTTTAAGTTGAATAACCTCATGTCTTATGTAACATTAAAAAATATGAACAACTAATTTAGTAAGTATTTATATATATATATATATATATATATATATATAGGGGAAGGTTCAAATGAAAACCACTAGTTATTGTGAAAACTCGAAAACTAATTAAAAACCACTAAAAAGAAGGGGGGAAGACTTTTAATGAAGGAGGGGTAAAATTGGAAAAAAAAATATGTAACTTTTTAAACATTTCCCATTTCTCCATACGTTATCATTTTAAAACAAAAATGACACCATAAGATCACAAATTTTTGTATCTTTCATTCAAGTATATTCGAGCATATTTTTTATGACATAAAAAAAGATTTATGGTGTCGTCTTGTTTTCAATACTATTATTATAGTAGTGCACATGTGCAATATAACATGTACTACAATTGCATTACATGCTTAAAATTAGCTTTTTGAGTCTAGTTTAGCTTTTAGGGTTAGTTTTTTTGGAGGTTTATGATTAGGATTAGGTTTTTGGGTGTGGGGGGGAGGGGGGTTTAGGTTTTTGGGGGGTGGGGGTGGGGGGTTTAGGTTTTTTTCGGGTTTATGTTTAGGGTTTAGTTTTAGGTTTTCGGGAGGGTGGGGGGTGGGGGGTTTAGGTTTTTGGGGGGTGGGGGGTTAGGCTTTTGGTGGGAGGGTGAATTTAGGTTTTTGGGGGGTGGGGGTGGGGGGTTTAGGTTTTTGGGGGGTGTCGGTGGGGGGTGGGTTAAGCGGTTTAGGCTTTCCGTATTAGTGTACTACACATGTGCAGTACAACCCAAAAAAAAATTTTTTTTTTTTTTTTTCAAATTTTTTTTTCATATATAAAAACCAGCGAAATTTATAAAAAAAATTGAAAAAAAAAAAATTGTGTGTTTTTTAGGCTTTTTTTAGTTAGTTTTCGAGTTTTCACAATAAAAGTGGTTTTCATTTGAACCATCCCCTATATATATATATATATATATATATATTTGTTTAATAGTAAAACTATATCAACGTAAAGTTGATTATTATTATTATTATTATTATTATTATTATTATTATTATTATTATCCACGTATTTAATAGTTAACAAGCATGAATAAGTCATGGGTACCAGTATGTCGAGTATCAGTCGCGCGTATGCATCCGAGATTGGTAACGTATAACCCAAGTATTGCGACACGTATAAGCATGTAAAAAAATATAATTTCATTACGATCGAAGTCTCGGGTTTACAACGGTTTGAAACGAAAAACGAAATACAAAAGGAACAAGCTTCCAAAAATAGAAATACAAACAAGACTTGCTATAAATGGAAAGTACAAACAAGCAGGGCGTTACAGTACGTGTCCTACCCAAGGAGAACACGCAGGTTTCAATGTTGCCACCCTTCACATAAGAGGGTGGAAGTACGTATTCTACCAAGGAGAATACGCAGGTTTCCTTATTAAACGATAACCCATTCCCAAACCACCGGGAATCCCATGCCTTGTAGAATATGTGAACTCACCTTGGATTAGCTCGGCAGACAAATAGAAGGTCACTTGAGCTAATTGGGGTCAACCATGTCCTAGCATGGTTACCATACAAGTCAGGTCTAGGTTCAAGTAATTCACGTATGTTTGCACAGATACTATCAAGTTATGTACATAAAAAGATCATGGTATACACATAGAATCATGGCGGATGATTTACAACACCTAACACACTCAACAGTAACATTCATGCATAAGGTCTAATTGTGCGATTCAAGTTTTGGGCCGTTGAGGTTGTGCGAGCCCAACAGTGTTGTGCGAGCCCAACAGTGTTGTGCGATTCCATATATGCAGCCCAATAGGTGCCCGGCCCACAATCAAGGATTGTGCGACCATCCTTGGTTGTGCGATACAGGTTGTGCGATTCAACCCTTACCCAGCACAATAACATGTGCGGCCTAATAACATCAAATAGTCCAATTACTTGTGCGGCCCAGCATGTTGTGCGATCAACACTGACTTGTGCGATCCACAACATGTTGTGCGGTCATGCATAACAGGGTTGTACAGTGTGCTTTAATAGTGGTACAATACGCAATCCTAGCTTGTGCGACTAACTTGTGCGATCAAGGCTTGTGCGATTGCTATTGTGCGATTGGGCTTGTGCGATCGGTTACATTATCCCGCAATTCATGTCAATCAGTTACACAGTTTCCTTACATGATCAAATCAACACTTTTCCAATTAACGTATTAATTCATGTGAATTCCTAATTTCCTCTAACCACAATTAGCAACATAAACAGCTTTTAATTCGGATCAAACGCCTAAGGATACCATCCCCACTCATACCCGTTTCAACTAGCATGTAACCCTAATCATAATAACCCTTAATCCACAATCATTCAAATCGCACAACAGTTTTTATCAATGATTCGATCTCAAAATCTCTAAAGTTCATACCATTCTAACCATCATATAATTGGATAATAACAATCAATCATGCTTATCATTCCATTTGAATCAAACACGAAACATCTATCATTATACAAACCCTAATTCTACATTGGACTATTAATACCAATACATCATGCGATCATCATGCAGGTTCGGATCGAACATTCAGACACATCATCAAACAAACATACAAATCGTGCATTCATGGATCATCAAGACGTTGAATAGTCATCAATCATCATGTATTCATTATCAAACCATAAACAAACAAACACTAGCAAGAGACTAACCGAATCAAATGGTGATCCAAGGATTATGTGCGACGATAGAGCTTCGAGGAAGGGGAGGGGAGACAATCATCAGCTTCCACTTCGAGTAGGGGGCTACCGTCGGGTTTCAAGGGGAGAGAAGAGGAAGCCTAGGTTTTGGAGTTCTAATGTTTTGCAAAATAATGAGGTATGACATATAAGAGTGCGTATATGCGCAAAAGAAAGAGACGGGCCGAGCCCAGCTCTGGTCTGTGGAGATCTTGGGCCGAGAATGGATTTGGGCCGAGAACAAGGTGGCATCACACTTCGGAAGTGTGCGGCCAGGAATAACTGTGCGACACGGACATCTTGTGCGACGGGGTTTTTATGTTATACTCACATACATACAATATTCACTTACAACATTATCAAGCTCCAACTATTCCAATATAACACATTAACCATTCAAGTATCATACACATACAATCAGACACATGCACCCACAACATTCAATTATAACATTCAAGTAATTCAAACATGTATTCGACAGCTATCGATTAATAACAAAGTTCATATAGCATTCAAGTGAACTACTACATACAACGAAGCATGAAACGATCAAAGGAAAAGGGTTGGAAAATACGAATTGTCACAGAGGGAGTACCTCAAGACATGCCATGGGACAATATTGTTGAGAAGATTTTGGTTAGATTATAAAGTGTTGAAGATAAAAGCACTTTGCTATTTGATGTCTACATATTGTCTATGCTCCCGTTTAAATTTCAAAAGTGTTTGGCACTTATGATTTAGTTTCCAATGTATTTTATTGTTTTGTGTTCAATATCTTCGGATAACACGTTCAATTTTTTACAAAGAAATAAATCACTAATGGTTGTGACGTATAAATTATTTTTGTGGAAAATAATTATAACATCAGTTATACATTGTTTAAAAGAATATGGTTTTAAACGGATAGTACATGAAAATACTTGGACATAAACAACTTGAGAATTGTTACATTGACTAAAAGTCAAAGACGAAACATCAAATGTATAACCACATCATGAGTGAGTAATGAAAGAACGTAGTGAGTGTATTGAGATGAAATACACTAACGACATTCATGTCGACATACTTCATTAGAAGTCATTGGAAAATTCACAAGTGTGAATTCTAACATATGAAAGTAAAAGTACTATATGTTATTGTATACCTTTAATAAATCTTGCGAGATTTATAAGTAGATGCGTCTACAACTTGATTATTGTTATATCTATATGGAGATTTTACCTTCATTTGGGAGAGCATCCTAAATATACATATCTCCTAATGAATAACAATAGATGTGTGCAAATCACTTATGGCAAAATTATGAATGCCATGTTGTTGAGTGTCGATCTAGTTGACTCTGTCTCACACATAATAGTGATTGTAGACGAGAAACATTCATCTTGTTGGTGATGAATGTGTTCACCAAGTGACTTGGATTAAGACTTATGTTTAAGTACTTATGAGTCAATGGTAGATTGTTGGAGATCAAAGGTAAACAAGTTATGTTCCTTAAATGAATGATGAAATTTAGCTATGTGCTATATACAATAATTTGTGAGACCTTCCAAAATATTGATGTTTTAGGATTATGAATAAGTCTCATTATTTTGTCTTAACAATGGATGAAAGTTACAACGTGATATTATGATATCCTTAGGGCTGTGAAGAATCAGAATGATGCATCTACTGTTCACATGCTAAAGTATTGTAGTCTAAAGCATGATGGACTAGTACTTGGTTAATTATGGGTCTTGATGGAGACTAATTAACTCTAAACATTCAAATGTGTATGAACACAAAAAGAATTTGTGTACATACAAAATTAAGGGAGAATTTTTCATTCATTATAAGGAAAAGACATGTAACTTTTGAAGAGTTTGTTCGAAAAGCTAATGAGGAGAACTCATTGTCTAGGCTTATTCTAGATGTTAAATTAGAATTATTCTAAGTTGGTGATAACTTATGACAATGGCATGTGTTGCTTTGGTCAGCTCGGAAGCTTATGTAAGCTAATGCAATATGAGTTGAATTCACTGATACAATGAGGTTGATCTTTTTCAATCATATGTGTATAAATGTCGTCATAAGTGAAGTTATATAAATGTTGATCAAATGGCAAGAAATGTGGGGGAGGATCTATTTAGAAACAACCCTATAAGGGTATGTAGAAATGGTTTTCATTACCCCATCTGGATGATATCCTATAACACTTAAATGTGGGGGTGTCTTGCATTTGTATCATAAAAGTTTGGCAATAAGGATTTTGTAATCCAATCTAACATTGCAAACAGAAGACTAAGTGGAGGACACAAAGGTTGTAGTGTATAATAGAGATGTGTTTGCCTTAAATGATACGTGTATCTTAGAAAGACACATATTTTAACCAAATTCAGATGGCCACTGAGGTTATAGTCTTAGAAGTTGACAATAGGCAAAATTAACTTACGAGTTAAGAACACATCATGACAACTGATCTCAAATACGCAAAGTTATTTGTTAATGTTATGGATCCAACAACCTGAGGGTTTATTAGAGATCAAGTTGTGGAATGAGACTGAAGCCCATGGAAAAAGGGTATGTAAAGGACACCTAACTTAATTGACTGGAGATCCCAAGATCTAAGTTCAATAGGATAACTAACTCATATGCCTAAAGGTGGTCACTGTGGGGGCATAAATGATATGCATAAGCTAGTATATATGGTTATACATACCCCCAAAGTATAAAATGGTGTTTAAATACGTCCTAGTCTATTCTTATGATATTCAGTGACAAAGAGTGAGGCTAAGCATAATATGTGGTAAATGATTTGGATAAATCACGATAACCACAATGCTTTTAATGATCTAAGGAGAATCACATATGTTAGAGAGAAGTGGGGTCGCTTCGACTGGAATTGATGGCACAATTCCTAGAGCTCTTGCAGAACCAGAAAAATGTTCCACGACCATTATTGGACACGACTATGAGGAGATGACCCGGCTAGGGAGAGTCTTGTGTGAAGTGTATTGTCGTCTACACAAACGGCAGACGAGTTCAAAGACATCGAGATCTACTCAGAGCTAGTGGGCTAAGTGCATTTCATGAGCGAAGATTCAAAGGGTAACACCTACCTATCACTACTAGAAAAAAGAGTTTTTGTCATGAAACTTTTGGTCACAAAACAGTAGCAATTTCCCTGTTGTCACCATTTAGCCACCGAAAATGCAGTGACAAAAACACTCGTGTCAATTGCCCTAATGTCACCAAATAGCCACCATTTTTATATTTTGCCACCTTATTTTTGCCACCACAAAATTGGTCAAAATTATTTGCCACCACTTCTTGTTTGATACGGTCCACCTTGTTTGCTACCGATTTGCCACCATTTAACCACCATGTTTGCCACCATTTAACCACCATTTTCATTTTGTTTGCTACCGATTTGCCACCATTTAACCACCATGTTTGCTACCGATTTGCCACCATTTAACCACCATTTTCATTGAAAGGTACGGTCCACCTTGTTTGCTACCGATTTACCACCATTTAACCACCATGTTTGCTACCGATTTGCCGCTTGTTGAATTATTTGCTACCATTATTTGCTACCATTTTGTGATTGCTTGAATATTGGTTTTTTATTCAGCTTGATTTTTTCATTTTTCCCTGCTTTTTTCATAAAAATTACATAATCAATAAAATTACAAAATTATATAAAAAGTCTAATAAGATCACGGAAACCCAAAATTATATAAAACATATGTGTATCAAAAGCATATAAAACATTCTAATAGAAATACCAGCTAAAACATCAAATAACTAAAAAATCCTAACAAGATAAACATCGAAACATTCAAAACCAAGTGTTTGTAGCCTATCTTCAAATTGTACTTGTTAACATAGCTTCAATTTGTGACATCGTATCGAGCATAGCATCTTTATCCACCTTATCTTTTTCTTTTTCAGCCAACAACCCGGCTATAATTCCATTTAGCCTTTCTTTTTCTTCATCTTTTTCCTTAACGAGCTCCTTGATAACTAAGTTCAAATTTTCAATCTACAAAACAACCAATGATAACTAAGTTCAACATTTCAATCTACAAAAAAATTCCCTTTATTGTTGTTTCCGGTTTTCAGTTTTACTACTATTTCCAGTTTTAGGAAATTACGATATTCAGCCTGACACTATCTTGACCCCATCAATCAACACGCTCGTCTTGCATTGTCTAACATAGACTAGGGATTTCAATTCTAAAATCTAGTGTTTGATTCGATATAGTAGACATTTAGACATTAGAAGTCGGTGTACAAACCTCAGACATGAAATCGGTATCATAACGAAGAATTTACCTATGTATAAAAATCTTGCTAGACATTTGCTTCCTTGGTAGCACCTACGTGCGAGAAAACAAAGAGCTATTAGCAACGAAATGGTAAAAAAATAAGTCTACTATCAAAAATATTACCTCAAACATGAAAATTTGGTGAGACATCGCTTCCCACGTTCGCAATAGCTCAAGTAGAAGCTGCCATTAAAAAATAACAATGAAAATATAAGATGCTCACTTAAACCGTCATTAAGTGAAAATATAAAATTTTATGACAATCAATTAACAAGATTCCCATTAAAGCCTATATGTTAGATAACTTAAATGGTTAATTTAACAATCAATTTAACTGAAACATGGTTCAAATATTTGTTCAGCCATAAACAACTAACCAAAGTCATACCAAGACCCAAAGTCAAACCTGCCCCCACAAACAACTAACCTAAGTCAAACCTGCCCCCCCACTTACATATCTTGGAGTATGCTCTCGGTCAATTGTTGTATATGGTTTCTGATAAAAAGCCAAAGCTCTGTCAACTTACTTAAAAAGATAAAAAATAGAATTTAATGCACCTATGTCATATAGACACCATATGTATACCTCGACCTAGCTACACACAAAAGATTACAATAGCTGCAATTACGAATTTTCATGTTAACTTTAACTTAGACTATGGGTTGTGGAGGGGCTTGGGTTGGGGGTATTGCTCGACACGTGGCAAGCATGGGATCCACAAGCTAATACTAAAAAACTAGGGGTGTGGTGGGGTGTCGCTTAGCTGGGCGTGGCCAACCATGTGGAATTTTTTTTTGTTGTTTAAACTCTTTACTTTGAACCAGCCAACCACAGTCCGCCACGTCACCTAGCCCCCTCGCCCCACGCCAGGCAGAATATCCACGCCAAGCGGGCAACGCCAAGCCCAACACCGAGCTGGGGTGGTGTAGCCGGCGTTAAAACAATGGCACCTGGACCACCGACCCATGCGAGGCACAGTGACAGAAAATTATATATAACCCAGGCTTCATACCTGTAACGATATATAAATAGATTATTATATATCACCTGCTTAAAAGCCAGCACACGAAAGTGTTTACTTACAAGTTTGTAATTAATCAATGTTTGTAAAACCATACAAAGAAGCTCGCATAGTGGTAATGTATCCTTTACTTTTCATCCTTATATATCAGACTAATTAAAAAGAAATATATTACAAAAAAAGGAATGCCACAAACATTCTATCATGTAAAATTAAGTATAGCATGCTCACACTTCAGGATAGAATTGAAGTAGATTGAGCTCTTATTGAATACAAGCAACATAAAAGACATCAAGGCATAAACCTGTGAATAAGAATGAATCATTAGTAAGTGTAACATGCAATAAGATCATAAAACCACAAAAAGAACTATATGACAAAATCAAGAAAAATATATTATACATTAATGAATATTGACCACGAAAAACTAAAGCGTTAACACTGGAATCAATGGTATTATCACTATGCCATGCCAAACAATCGAGATAAAATTCAGGAAACCATTTATCACTATGTCATGTCAAAAATATATTCTCGGGTTGTAGGGTTTTGGCAAGTCATAAGAGAATAGAAGCATTTGTAAGGATTTCTCTATAAGTTTGCCGCTGCAATGATGGTTCTTTCTTAACTGCGTTTTTGTCTTGTTGTCATCACAAAATATTGGTAAAACAATAAACTGCCAGAATAATAGACAAACAGAACATTTGGACTAGTCAAGCTCATGATACTCATGTTGAGTTTAGGCATCAGATCAATCTATCTGAGAAGACATCTCATCTGTATCTGGTTCTCCTACATGCACACATCCATAAACAATTAACTAAACCAACATACCAACCAACAGAACACAACATGACACCAACATCAGGTTTCATATGTTTAATAACTGTCCTTCAATTGAACGTCAAAAACATGACAAAGTACCTTTGGCGGAAGGTTATACACCAGCATTTATCCGTCTACTACCTGATTGGTAGACGCCTCAACCTGCTTGACACCAATCAAATAAGATTACTTAAAATTACAACCAGATAAGAAGAATCGTCAATGAACATGTTCAAATCCCTAATTCAAATATAGTATTTCAAATAGTAGCTTCACAAATTATCTGAATAAATAATAAGTAACCAAAAACACATTTACAAAATGATTCAAAAAAAAACCCTGTTCTTTGTGTCCTTGGGGAGAGTAAAACAACTCGCCTACACGAGCCCGCACAAGGCAGCCGTATACTTGTAAAGAGCCAAGCTCGCATCAACTAAACCAAAAACAGAGACAAAACAATCAATTACAATGACACCAAACCCTAATTTCCTAAATCACCCAACCGTAATAAGACATGGTGGAAAATACCTTTACTAGAACCGAAGACTAGAACAGCGCATACTAAACGAAGGTCGATCAGATCATCTATGAGTCCTTATTGGCAACAAAACCCTGAATCTCCACCTTTAAAAGTGTAAATCGGCTCAAATCAGATCTAGAAAAAAAACAATCTTCAATCTAGAATAAATTGAACGAATTATAGCGAATTTTGTATACCTGTAAATTTCGTAATTCAGATTTGTGGAGAATATGGGAGGTAGGTCATGCGAACTGCTAAACCGAGATTAGCGTAAAATTCCTATCACGAACTAGTGATGATCGTAGAGCGAGAAAGCTATCCAGCTAGGGTTATGGTGAATTGTAGAGTGAGATGGGGATTGTTGTTTGAGAGGATTGATGAACCAGCGGCAATGTGGAAATATTAGAGGATTCAAAACCCTACAAAAAGTTTGGCTTGCACTCGAAAACATAAATTACCCGCTTAATCCACTGTTGCCACCACTAAGACGGTCACAACTAAAACATACCTTTTGATTTTTCATATATTTACGATAAGCTAGCGACGTTACTTCATAAAGGGTTATTTCTCTCACGAATTTGCCACCGTTTAACTATGTATAATAGTAATTACGCTTAGTTTGTAATTAAGTGAGAAAACGGTGGCTAGATTTGCTACCGTTTTTTTCCGGTAGCAAATTTTGGTGACAATTGCTCATTTTTCTAGTTGTGTATCGTATGCAAAACTCAACTATCGAGGTTCCATTGGAAACTTTATGTGTTTTGATCGATCTCCATTCATGTGGAGGATTGTTGGAAATTTGGTGAATTGATATTTAGTGAATTATAATTTGATGAAATTATAATTATTAATAAACTCTTCATATGATGAACTAAAGACTAAACTCTTTAGCCGTTCAAAAAAAAAAAAATACTAAACTCTTAAGTAGAGTTTTAATGTCTTTTAATTTGAGTCTTTATGTCTCAAATTAAGTCTCTAATTAAGTGAGACTTTTCACTCATCCTCAACTCTTGTATAATAATAGGCTATGTGCCTCATTTGAGAAGGTAGAACATCTAGAAAAATACAAGGGAAGATACAAGAAAATTACATGAATATATGGAGAGTTATTGAAAAGAAAAAATACTTGAAGACCCATGTGTTGGGTACTTAGAGAGATATGCTTTCTCTATTCGATTTCACCACCGTCACATCTTTATTTGTTCCATAAGTTCAAACACTACAATTATCCGGTATAACCTCGGGCGCGTGGCCATCTTCGGCAGTACAGACTGCTTCGGCTGTTGTACCCTGGGAGACAGACGCGTCGTCTTTGGTAGAGGCGTGAAATCTGTTTTAAGGGAAGAGTGTTGAACACGTGCCTCAACCAAAATCGTCAACGTTTTAGTGTGTTCTTTGTTGCAGACAAGGAATATTTTTCAAGACTCAAGATGATGAATACTCGAGTCTAAGATGCTATCAAGTGTGCGTGAATGACCCACCAGAGATGCAGCTTGAATCAAGATTGGTATGTATAATTATATTTTATATTCCTTTTATTTAGTTACTGCAACCGGTATTGTACTATGATATTTCCTTTTTATATTTTATAAAAAGTTTATCAAGCATTTTTATATAAAAAATATAGAGTGACCTTTTGAACTTGAACATAAAAAATGTGACAGTTTTTTTCTTATATTTTCTGTAAAAAATATAGCATTGTTACGTAAGACCAATACTTTTATTTATTTGTTATCCAAATAATGTATTGTATTCGTAAAATAATGCAATGGATATTGTACGTATTTGTTAACTGACACGTATTATAAGATGTAACTTTGGTTTTTCTTTTGAACTGCATGTCTTTTCAAATTGTACGTATTTGTTAACTGACACGTATTATAATATATAACTTTTTTTTTTGGAACTGCATGTCTTTTCAAAAAAATTTATGAATTGTTGGTTTAAATATTCAGTTATAAGTCAAAAGTTTGGATTTAATTTGGACCACACTAAGACCATCCAGTATGGTTCCAAAGGGACTATCCGTCACGTCACCGCCACGTGGGATAGGCCTAAAGAGGATAGACCTAAGGGGTGGGGGATGAACCCCTTTATATATATATATATATATAGGGAAATGCTATGTAAAAAACCCCATTTTGGTAAAAAACTTAGCAAACTCAATATGCGGCCTATATTTATCCACGTGTCCAAAGTCATCTTATTTTGTTTTATGCCTCTAAGGGTATATTAGTCATTATACATCTATCACCCAACCCAAGAACTCTTCCCCCATTGATTTGACATGATCATTAATGCCCATAACCTCACAATTCACCAAACATCCCATTTATAGATTATTATTTCATTTTTAAAAGCAACAAATTATAAATATCGTCCCTCATATCTCCTTCATCTTCAACTGCATATCATCATTTTCTCCATTAAAGTCCATGGAGATAAATCTAAGGATCGAAGCAATTATACTCATTCCTTTCTATTGAAGCCACCAAATCTAAGGATCGAAGCAATTATCGAAGCTCTTGAAGAAAAGAAAGTAAGGTGTTGCTTTCATCACATATTTAATTCTGTTTTTAGAGAGAGAAAATTGATGTTTTGGAGAGAGAAACAACAATATTCATCTTGTTCATATGGACACCAAGAACACCGCTGCACACCCCCACCACTGCCACCACTGCCCCTCCACCACCGCCATCCCCCAACCCCAACCCATATATTCAGTTCCTATATTCAGATGTGGAACTGAATATATTTAACTCAAAATGGCACCAGATCTGAATGTTGCCATCATCAACTACTGCTCAAAGGTCACCGATCTTCAACAACAACAAGACGATCTTCAATGAGTAAAATAAATAAATAAATTGATTTTAGTTTGGTTTTCATTCTTCTGGTGTTTATAAATTTTGTTTTTGATTCATGGATTACTTGTTTTGGTTTCAAACTCGTTTGATTTTGATCCATGGATTAGTTATTTTTGTGTTAAAAAATGTGTTTGTTGGTTTGGGGATTTTGATCTGAATAGTAACTGTTTTTTTGTTGGTATGGTTGCCTTGTTTGGTGCTTTTTGATCTGAATAGTAACTGTTTTTTGTTGGTTAGGTTGCTTTGTTTTGGGCTTTTGATCTGAATAGTAACTGTTGGTTAGGTTGTTGTGTTCATGTATAACATGTGTTAAGCCCCTCATAGAATGATATATAACGTGTGTTAATAATCGGCACATCTGTTTTTAGAAACGAAAAGCCAAGTTTGTCTTACAGCACAACCAACGTAACACGTGTTATAGTCTGAACTCCTGTTTCACAGCTAAGCCAAGTTTGTCTTACAGCACAACCAACGTAACACGTGTTATAGTCTGAACTCCTGTTTCACAGCTAAACCATAGTAACATGTTATAGAGACATGTATTAGGGTATGACGAAGTATTAGAGACATGTATTAGGGTATGACGAATTAATTGCAGGTTTTTAGTTCTGTGTCATTTGTTAGTTGTTGTTTCAGTTGTGTAAGTTTAATTTGCAGGTTTTTTATTTTTGTGTTAAAAAGTTGTGCTTGGTTTGGTTGCTTTGTTTGGGGCTTTTGATCTGAATAGTAACTGTTTTTGTGATGTTATCTGAGAAAAAAGATTTTCTGGCTATGAATGTGTTAATATTTATGTCTGGTTAACGACTTAACGGTTATCTTATCTTTTTGTTATTAGGATGGTGATGGATACAAGGGAAACAAGATCCAATTCTCGGTACCGTTGGTTTCGTCAAACGTGGATCAGATGCTTAAGGATCATGACCATGTTTATGTTACAGCACAACACAACTAACACGTGTTAGTGCTATGTATTTTAGTTTACTTCAGGACATGCATGTGTTACATGTGACATGAAACCCATACAACGTAACACGTGTTAGTGCTATGTATTTTTGTTTACTAGTAATATGTAATGTGATACTCTTCTTGTTTTCTCTAGTACACGATGTTAAAACGGTCTAGACTTAACACATTTTCTGTTGGAGGCGCCCATATTTGTACCTCTAATGTTACAATTACTATTGAAGTTTATGCATCCATTCTGGAAGTATTAAGACATGTTATAATAAAGGCTTAAAACACGTTATATCAGGTTTACTCTGTTGTTATTAACTTACTATTGGAGTTTATTCATCCATTATGGAAGTCTTAACACACGTTATAATAGATGATTAACACCCGTTATACATTTTCAGTCATTTTAACACATGTTACAAGATGTATATACACATCATGGTGTTTTGGAAACCACTAGCTTATACATGACACCATGTTAGGTTAAACCAAGATTATAACAGAGGCTTAACACATGTTATCCCAGGTATACGGTGTTACGATATTAACTTGTATGTTCCATATTAACTTGTGCACGTGTTACGATCAGTATATGCACATCATGGTGTTTTGCAAACCACTTTCATATACATGAATACAAGTCGGGTTATAATGGATGCTTACATGTTAGGGTTACAACAAGATTACAATATTAACTAAGCTCACCATTAAACTCATCGCCCCCTTCGACTGTTTTCACCCTTGTCACGTGTTAAGCAATTACATGTTTCGAACAGACAAATTGTAACACATGTTAGATCAGTATATACACATCATGGTGTTTTGTAAACCACTAGCTTATACATGAATACATGTCAGGTTACAAAAAGATTATAACAGAGGCTTAACACATGTTATACATTCCAGAATGTGAAAAACAAATGACCCGTTTCATATTATATTTTCCAATGCTACAACTCCATGTTCTTCCCAAAAACCGAGCCCATCGTCTTCATCATTCCCTACCCTGATCCCATCATATCAATGCAACCCGTCATCCTCGTCGTTTCCGAGCCCGTCCACCCAGGACATGAACAAGAACCCGTTTGTGTATCTTAATAACGCATTTTCTGTTGTAGGCGCCCGTATTTGTACCTCTACTGTTACAGTTACTATTGAAGTTTATGCATCCATTCTGGAAGTCTTAACACATGTTATAATAGATGCTTAACACACGTTATATCAGGTTTACTCTGTTGTTATTAAGTTACTATTGGAGTTTATTCATCCATTATGGAAGTCTTTACACATGTTATAATAAATGATTAACACCCGTTATACATTTCAGTCGCTTAACACATGTTACAGTATGTATATACACATCATGGTGTTTTGGAAACCAATAGCTTATACATGACACCAGGTTAGGTTAAACCAAGATTATAACAGAGGCTTAACACATGTTATCCCAGGTATACGGTGTTACAATATTAACTTGTATGTTCCATATTAACTTGTGCGCGTGTTACGATCAGTATATGCACATCATGGTGTTTTGCAAACCACTTTCATATACATGAATACAAGTCGGGTTATAATGGATGCTTACATGTTAGGGTTACAACAAGATTACAATATTAACTAAGCTCACCATTAAACTCATCGCCCCCTTCGACTGTTTTCACCCTTGTCACATGTTAAGCAATTACATGTTTCGAACAGACAAATTGTAACACATGTTAGATCAGTATATACACATCATGGTGTTTTGTAAACCACTAGCTTATACATGAATACATGTCAGGTTACAAAAAGATTATAACAGAGGCTTAACACATGTTATACATTCCAGAATGTGCAAAACAAATGACCCGTTTCATATTATATTTTTCCAAT
>JARYGA010009980.1:0-26303 GCA_030545235.1 Helianthus tuberosus | reverse complement strand
TTGAGTTATTTCTAGGAACTAACTAACTAGGTTAAAATTCCTAGTTAATAAATTCTCATTTATTTAAACTATATAATTATAATATAAGGTTTTATATTTTTGTTCGGGGTGTTACAAGTCCACCCCCCTTAAAAAGGGTTTCGTCCCCGAAACCGATTTACGTACCAAACAATGTAGGGTAGAGTCGTCGCATCTCTTCCTCGGACTCCCACGTAGTGTCCGAGCCTTTTCTATGCTCCCATTTGACTTTGACTTGATCGATTTGTCTATTTCGTAAATATTTGACCTTTCGATCTAAAATTTCCACCGGTCTCACCGCATAGTTTAGAGTAATATCTATTTCGATATCATCGAAATGAATATAAGGTGTTTCTTCCGCTAGGCATTTTCGTATTTGTGACACATGAAACGTGCTATGAATGCCACTTAGTTCCTCTGGTAACTCAAGGCAGTAAGCTACCTTGCCGACCTTTTCAACGATTTTAAATGGCCCAATAAACCTCGGGCTTAGCTTTCCCCTTTTTCTGAATCTAATTACACCCTTCCAAGGGGAAACTTTTAGCATGACCATGTCGCCAACCTGGAATTCGATTGGCCTTTTCCTTTTATCAGCATACGCCTTTTGTCTGTCTTGAGCTGCTTTCAAATGTGCCCGAACTTTTTCAATCTTTTCATTCGTGGCTCGAACTATATCTTGGTGGGCGAGTTCTCGTGGACCCACTTCACCCCAACATACCGGTGTTCGACACTTCCTACCATAAAGCATTTCGTACGGTGCCATTTTGATCCTAGATTGGTAGCTGTTATTATACGAAAACTCAACTAATGGTAGGTGAACATCCCAACTTCCTCCAAAGTCGATTATACATGCCCGTAGCATATCCCCCAATGTTTGTATCGTTCTTTCACTCTGTCCATCCGTTTGAGGATGGTACGCAGTGCTGATGAACAATTTGGTCCCCATTTGCTCTTGGAAATCTCGCCAGAAATTCGAAGTAAACCGGGTATCCCTATCAGACACGATGGACACCGGCACCCCATGACGTGCTATTATTTCATTGGTGTAAACTTCTGACATCTTTTCTGACGTATAAGTCTCACGAATCGGAATGAAGTGAGCACTTTTCGTCAATCTATCCACCACTACCCATATGGCATCGAAACCACGATTCGTCTTAGGCAACTTGGTTAATAAGTCCATTGTAATATGTTCCCATTTCCAAACCGGAATTTCTAACGGTTGGAGTTTGCCATATGGTTTTTGGTGCTCTGCCTTGACTTGTAAACATGTCAAGCATTTTTCCACATACTTTGCCACATCCCTCTTCATTCCGGGCCACCAATAATTTTGCTTCAAATCATTGTACATTTTGGTCGCACCCGGATGAATTGAATAACGGGATTTATGAGCTTCATTAAGTAGAAGCGACTTCACACCACAAGTTTGTGGGACCCATATCCTTCCGGATTGAGTCTTCAACCCGTTGTTCCCATCCGTCAAATCTTTCAATTGACCGATTATTCTTTCTTTCTTCCAATTCTCTTCTTTCATTGCTTCTGATTGCGCTTCTCGGATACGTTCAAGTATACCCGAGGTCACCACAAGTTGCATCGATCTTACTCGTATTGGGACATAGTCCGCTTTTCTGCTAAGCGCATCCGCCACCACATTAGCCTTTCCGGGGTGATAATGTATTTCACAATCGTAGTCTTTCACCGTTTCCAGCCATCGCCTTTGTCGCATATTTAACTCTTTCTGATCGAAAAAGTATTTCAAGCTCTTGTGGTCGGTGAATATGGTGCACTTTACCCCATACAAGTAGTGCCTCCATATTTTTAATGCAAATACCACCGCATCCAACTCGAGATCGTGCGTGGGATATTTCTTCTCGTGTATCTTCAACTGTCTCGAGGCATAGGCTATTACCTTGCCCCGTTGCATCAACATGCAACCGAGCCCCGATAGTGAAGCATCCGAATATACCACCATGTCCTTGACGCCGTCCGGCAATGTCAAGACCGGAGCTTGAGTTAACTTTTCTTTTAGCGTTTGAAACACTTTTTCTTGATCGGCGCCCCAAATAAACTTTTCCTTCTTTCGGGTTAGCTTTGTTAGCGGTGACGCAATCTTGGAGAAATCTTGAATGAATCTCCTATAGTATCCCGCAAGCCCCAAAAAGCTTCTGATTTCTGAAGGGTTCTTCGGGGGATTCCATTTTGACACAGCCTCTATCTTTGACGGATCCACCAAAATCCCATCGGCACTTATGACATGGCCGAGAAATTGTACCTCTCGTAACCAAAAGGCACATTTAGAGAATTTTGCATATAACTTCTCTCGTCTAAGTGTCTCTAACACTTCTTGTAAGTGGTGTGCGTGTCCGGCTTCACTTTTCGAATACACCAATATATCATCGATAAACACGATGACCGACTTATCCAACATTGGCTTGCAAACCCGGTTCACGAGGTCCATGAAAGCCGCGGGCGCGTTTGTTAGCCCAAATGACATCACGAGAAATTCGTAATGTCCGTATCTCGTGCGAAAAGCCGTCTTCGGCACATCTTCTTCTTTGACCTTTAGTTGGTGATACCCCGAACTAAGGTCAATTTTTGAAAACCAGTTCGCGCCTTGTAGTTGGTCAAATAAGTCATCTATCCTCGGGAGCAGGTATCGGTTCTTTACCGTGAGTTTGTTTAACTCCCGGTAATCGATACACATGCGCATGCTCCCGTCTTTCTTTCTCATAAACAACACCGGTGCGCCCCAAGGAGACACACCCGGCCTTATGAATCCCTTGTCAAGCAAATCTTGGATTTGGGACATCAACTCTTGTAATTCCGACGGTGCAAGTCGGAACGGGGCTTTTGCTACGGGTTTCGCGCCCGGAATCAATTCGATCCCGAACTTTATTTCCCGTTTAGGCGGTATCCCCGGTAAATCATCCGGAAACACATCTTCATAATCTCGTATTACCGGTACATCTCCAATCTTTCGTGATTCTTTTTCGGGCTCATTAGCGTATATCATAAATGCCTTGCATCCTCGCTTCATAAGCTTGTGAGCTTTCAACATTGAGCATACTATGGGGTTGCCTCCTTTTTCGCCATAAATGGTGACGTGTTTTCCGCTCGGAGATGTTAATTTTATCTCTTTACGAAAACACACGACCTTTGCATGGTGTTGAGATAGCCAATCCATCCCAACGACTACTTGGAATTCTCCCATCGACATCGGGATTAGATTTATCAAATATTCTTCATCGTCAATGCTCAGTTTACAGTTTTCACATACATCACAAACAATAAAACTCTTGTTATTACCTATCTCTACTTCTAAGGGCACGGGTAATTTTGTTAGAACAAATGAAGGATGTCGAATAAATCCATGTGAAACAAAGGATTTATTCGCACCCGTATCAAATAACACGCGTGCAGGAATTGAATTTACAGCAAATATACCTGAGACCACGTCAGGTTCAACCTTCGCTTCTGCGGCGGTTAGTTGAAAAGATCTTGCCTTTGCTTTTGGGGCTTCACCTTTCGGTTCCTGCCCATCCTTCTTTCCAACCAATTCTGGGCATTCCAACTTTTTGTGACCCGTTCGATAACAATTGTAACAAACTGTCACTTTCTCCGGGCACGACATAGCCATATGTCCTGTTTTTTTGCATATGGGACAAGGCTTATCCTTGTAACGGCATTCGCCCTTATGACCCTTTCCACAGATTCTGCAACTTGGCGACCCGCCTTTCGTATCAGATTTCTTCGCGGTTTCGTTTGTTCGTGCCTTCTTAGCAGGGCTTGGGTTTACATCTTGTGCTTTCCGTTCACCCCGTTCAATACTCTTTTTCAGTTCGATCTCCCTTTCCCGAGCAGCATTTATGATCTCGGTAAGGGTCTCGTATTTTGAAGGGGTGATAAATTCCCTGTACTCAGCACTCAACATGTTATGGTAGTAGTATATCTTTTGTTCTTCATTCATCACTAGATCATCGCAAAACTTCATCTTATCCATAAACGTTGCCGTAATCTTGTCTATGGTCTCACCCTTGTGCCTAAGTTGCATGAACTCCTCCTTGATTTTATTCATAACCGCCTTGGGGCTATGATGTTTAGGAAACGGCGTCTTGAATTCTTCCCATGTCATGACCTTAGCAGCTTCAATACCGATCTCTCTCTTTTTGTTATCCCACCAATCTTTCGCTTGATTCCTTAGTTGACCCGTACCATAGGCTACGTAGTCATCTTCATCACAGTGGGTCCTCTCGAATACCCCTTCGATATCACTTAGCCATCGTTGGCACACAATTGGATCAACCTCCCCATTATATATTGGTGGTTTACAGGCCACGAATTCCTTGTTTGAACAAGGCTTTCGTCCTCCATGCTTTTCCTTTGCTACATTTGAATCATCTTCCAATTTCCTGATTCTATCTTCTACTATTGATAAAACTGTGTTTTGAATTTTATCAATAAAGCCCGACAAACTGTTTTCGATCGCCTTTCCAACTTCTTCGGCAATCACTTCCCTCATTTGTTCGGTCACTTTTGGCACCGCATTATCATTACCTCCATCAGCCATCTCTATTTCTGAAATGTTTACACAAGTTGTTAAACATTCCATTTATAACACATGCTTTACTTGTTTTGATTCAATCAAGTTCATAACTTGATTTAATCATTCTTGTTTCAATTCAATCAAGTTTATAACTCGATTAAATCATTCTTGTTTCAATTTAATCAAGTTTATAACTTGATTAAATCATTCTTGTTTCAATTTAATCAAGTTTATAACTTGATTAAATCATTCTTGTTTCAATTTAATCAAGTTTATAACTTGATTAAATCATTCTTGTTTCATGCATTTCTTGTGTTTGAGTGAGCTTACACACTCTTTTCATGCATGTTTGTACATTTCTCATTCTATCCGTAATACATAATTTATTAACAAAATAAGTTAATTCTTACCGGACAATCGATCAAGCTTGAACCGAACACTTTGTTGACAACCTTAGGCTCTGATTACCAACTTGTAACACCCGTCTAATTATATTAGGTTTTAAACATAGATTACAACTTAGTCTTAAGATTTTCCTGTATTAACATAACTTTCATAAAAGAAGTTCATAACTAAACACAACCCTTAGTCAACCAAAGACTAGGTTAAAACATTTCAAAAGTCATTTTTCAATTGTTTACATCCCAAAACAAAGTCTATTACAGATTTAAAACGTTGCGGAAGCTTGCAAGTAGTGTTCGGTTCTTCGAAATCTAGTTCGATCATCTTCCGGTTAGTTACCAACAACACCTACGATCAAAAACACAACACAAGTTAGTTTTGATCAAGTTCTAATGATAACACACAAGTTCCATGGCTCAACAAATGAAAAAAAAATAAAAATTTCCGGTTTGAAGGCGTCGCGTGACGCGACAGGGGCTCGCGCTACGCAAGACCCTTGTTTTCACAGACTCCTCTTTTATTTTTATGCTGAACATTCCCAGCTCCAAGTTCAATAAGGTTCCAACTTTAAATAGCCATAACTTTTGACTCGTAAGTCCGTTTTAGGTGATTCTTTTTCCTATGCGTCTGTAAATTCAATACCGACATGCCTCTAATAAATTTATTACCGAAAAGTTTATCTACGGACTGAAGGACTATGTGACCGTATGCAATTATTTGACCCGTGTCAACTTACATTTTACTACCATATACTCATAAACCTATGGCGCTTTATACCTTACATCCATGGCTTATTATCACCCGCATTTCTTACCAAGTTCATGGTTTAATGTCTTTGTGATTATTATCGCCATTACCAACAACTAGAAAGTTTAAAACTACAATTTTCCACACTAATAGATCAATTGGCTCATCTTGTGGAACCATCCACTTATGATGACTACCAATTAGGTTCGTTTACTATACTAATCTATCAAATTCACATTCCAACCATAATCGACATAAATTCTATCAATAACGCATAGTTCGTCCATATTTCAACGAGTGTAACGGATCAAGTTACATACCATAATGTACGCCCTTCAACTGCAAATCCCCACCGGCTTTTCCACTCGACGTTCCGGTGTCCTTTCCTATAGAGTTCAATTCAAGACATGTTTAGAACTCTCTTTAAACCTCACTTCGCATAATATACCGAAACATCATAATTATGCGTTTAAGCTTTAAATTTCTGTTTTAAGCCTTCTTTGAGGCATTTTCACAAACACCTCAAAGGCAGATTTTTCACAAGGTTATATGACAAGTTTCTAACTTATCATTTATCCCTAATTTCACTTCAATCAACATTTTATATGATTGTTAGCTTCTAGATTTCTGAAATCACTTCCAAATTGTCAAATTACACAAAATTAACACCCAATATCCTAGTATTCATCAATTTACTCATAATCCATTAATCACATAAAATGGTGTTCATAGATTCACCAAAATTTCCTATGATTTCAACTTCTATTGGTCTAGGGTTTGTTCCTAGACACTATGGTTGTTCTTCAATCATCACAACATATACATGCAACCCTAATTCAGATTTTTCCCAATTTCATGAGAATTTCAAGTTAATAGTTTTCACTAAATTTTACATACCTTGTAATCCTCTTGTGATGAGGATCACGATTCTATGCTCGGATTTTCGTTTGGACCAGATTTGCTTCTCCAATTTGAGAGTTTAAGTATGATTCTAGGGTTGAAAGTGGGGGGTGTCGCCCCTGCTCTTGTTTTGTACGACCAACACCCCCTTTTGGGGTGTTTGGTTTATTTTAATTCTCTAATTAAAATTCAAGTTTCAATCTTTACAATTTAAGCCCCTCCATTTTAATCAATTTTTAGTTTGGTTGCTTTTAACCTTAGTTTGAGTTATTTCTAGGAACTAACTAACTAGGTTAAAATTCCTAGTTAATAAATTCTCATTTATTTAAACTTTATAATTATAATATAAGGTTTTATATTTTTGTTCGGGGTGTTACAAGTCCACCCCCCTTAAAAAGGGTTTCGTCCCCGAAACCGATTTACGTACCAAACAATGTAGGGTAGAGTCGTCGCATCTCTTCCTCGGACTCCCACGTAGTGTCCGAGCCTTTTCTATGCTCCCATTTGACTTTGAATTGATCGATTTGTCTATTTCGTAAATATTTGACCTTTCGATCTAAAATTTCCACCGGTCTCACCGCATACTTCAGACTATTATCTATTTCGATATCATCGAAATGAATATAAGCTGTTTCTTCCGCTAGGCATTTTCGTAATTGTGACACATGAAACGTGCTATGAATGCCACTTAGTTCCTCCGGTAGCTCAAGGCGGTAAGCTACCTTTCCGACCTTTTCAACGATTTTAAATGGCCCAATAAACCTCGGGCTTAGCTTTCCCCTTTTTCTGAATCTAATTACACCCTTCCAAGGGGAAACTTTTAGCATGACCATGTCGCCAACCTGGAATTCGATTGGCCTTTTCCTTTTATCAGCATACGCCTTTTGTCTGTCTTGAGCTGCTTTCAAATGTGCCCGAACTTTTTCAATCTTTTCATTCGTGGCTCGAACTATATCTTGGTGGGCGAGTTCTCGTGGACCCACTTCACCCCAACATACCGGTGTTCGACACTTCCTACCATAAAGCATTTCGTACGGTGCCATTTTGATACTAGATTGGTAGCTGTTATTATACGAAAACTCAACTAATGGTAGGTGAACATCCCAACTTCCTCCAAAGTCGATTATACATGCCCGTAGCATATCCCCCAATGTTTGTATCGTTCTTTCACTCTGTCCATCCGTTTGAGGATGGTACGCAGTGCTGATGAACAATTTGGTCCCCATTTGCTCTTGGAAATCTCGCCAGAAATTCGAAGTAAACCGGGTATCCCTATCAGACACGATGGACACCGGCACCCCATGACGTGCTATTATTTCATTGGTGTAAACTTCTGACATCTTTTCTGACGTATAAGTCTCACGAATCGGAATGAAGTGAGCACTTTTCGTCAATCTATTCACCACTACCCATATGGCATCGAAACCACGATTCGTCTTAGGCAACTTGGTTAATAGGTCCATTGTAATATGTTCCCATTTCCAAACCGGAATTTCTAACGGTTGGAGTTTGCCATATGGTTTTTGGTGCTCCGCCTTGACTTGTAAACATGTCAAGCATTTTTCCACATACTTTGCCACATCCCTCTTCATTCCGGGCCACCAATAATTTTGCTTCAAATCATTGTACATTTTGGTCGCACCCGGATGAATTGAATAACGGGATTTATGAGCTTCATTAAGTAGAAGCGCCTTCACACCACAAATATGTGGGCCCCATATCCTTCCGGATCGAGTCTTCAACCCGTTGTTCCCATCCGTCAAATCTTTCAATTGACCGATTATTCTTTCTTTCTTCCAATTCTCTTCTTTCATTGCTTCTGATTGCGCTTCTCGGATACGTTCAAGTATACCCGAGGTCACCACAAGTTGCATCGATCTTACTTGTATTGGGACATAGTCCGCTTTTCTGCTCAGCGCATCCGCCACCACATTAGCCTTTCCGGGGTGATAATGTATTTCACAATCGTAGTCTTTCACCATTTCCAGCCATCGCCTTTGTCGCATATTTAACTCTTTCTGATCGAAAAAGTATTTCAAGCTCTTGTGGTCGGTGAATATGGTGCACTTTACCCCATACAAGTAGTGCCTCCATATTTTTAATGCAAATACCACCACAGCCAACTCGAGATCGTGCGTGGGATATTTCTTCTCGTGTATCTTCAACTGTCTCGAGGCATAGGCTATTACCTTGCCCCGTTGCATCAACACGCAACCGAGCCCCGATAGTGAAGCATCCGAATATACCACCATGTCCTTGACGCCGTCCGGCAATGTCAAGACCGGAGCTTGAGTTAACTTTTCTTTTAGGTTTGAAACGCTTTTTCTTGATCGGCGCCCCAAATAAACTTTTCCTTCTTTCTGGTTAGCTTTGTTAGCGGTGACGCAATCTTGGAGAAATCTTGAATGAATCTCCTATAGTATCCCGCAAGCCCCAAAAAGCTTCTGATTTCTGAAGGGTTCTTCGGGGGATTCCATTTTGACACAGCCTCTATCTTTGACGGATCCACCAAAATCCCATCGGCACTTATGACATGGCCGAGAAATTGTACCTCTCGTAACCAAAAGGCACATTTAGAGAATTTTGCATATAACTTCTCTCGTCTAAGTGTCTCTAACACTTCTTGTAAGTGGTGTGCGTGTTCGGCTTCACTTTTCGAATACACCAATATATCATCGATAAACACGATGACCGACTTATCCAACATTGGCTTGCAAACCTGGTTCATGAGGTCCATGAAAGTCGCGGGCGCGTTTGTTAGCCCAAATGACATCACGAGAAATTCGTAATGTCCGTATCTCGTGCGGAAAGCCGTCTTCGACACATCTTCTTCTTTGACCTTTAGTTGGTGATACCCCGACCTAAGGTCAATTTTTGAAAACCAGTTCGCGCCTTGTAGTTGGTCAAATAAGTCATCTATCCTCGGGAGCGGGTATCGGTTCTTTACCGTGAGTTTGTTTAACTCCCGGTAATCGATACACATGAGCATGCTTTTACTGGTTCTTCTTATTCTAGAACAAAGGTTTGTAATAACCTATTAGATTTCTAACGGGTCTTTATTTAAGCCTAAGCTTAGACCGGCTAGTCTTAAGGACGATACGGTTCAATCGCACGATTAAGCGAAGACCGGATAGAATGTGATAAAGACCCGACAAGTTTGAATACTTGTATAATATGGGTATACTAAATACATTCTGGATTTTGAGATCAAAAATGATAATGTTTGACCCGTTTCGGTCAATTTATGCAAACTAGTTACATAAACCGAACCGAACGCGAAAGGGAGTCACGGGTAACCAAAAGAGTCATATGCAAGTTCCCTGAGTTAATATGCCTTAAATATGTTATAATATCAGTAAGATATCTTCTATTATGCCCAAAACGGATTTAAACACAGTTTATGCCTCATAAGGGCATTTTGGTCATTTAAAAGATTATAAAAGAGTTTAATTGGAAATCTGAGTTACAGGTCTGGTTTATACAGTAATTATACTTAATGTATCATGTTATAACAGTAGGGTATGACCCATATATGAAATTTATCATTTAAAACCAAACTATGCTTCTTAGGGGTATTTTGGTAATTTCACAAGGGCTAAAAAGGTCAAAACTGGAAACCTGAGTTCAAAAACTTGTACTTACTGTCATTTTATAAAAATATACTAAAAAAATTAGTAGGTATCAATCTTATATGTTTAATATGGTTATAGTACATATTATGCGTTAAGAACGCTTAAAAGGCGATTTGGAGCCGTTTCCGGGTTTGTAAAAGAAAGCTGATATTTTTATAATTCCAGAATGCTCAAAATATTTTATTTATCAAATAAAATCAGTAGAAAAAGGTTTGGGGTCAAAAGGATTTGTAAAACTCATTTTATGGCTTAAAAGGGCAAAATCGGTATTAACCGAATTAAACTTAGAGACCTATGTTATGCTCAGCTAAAAATTAAATAAAAATCTTTAAAAATCCCAAAATATTATATTATAACAGTGGGTAAAAAGTTTGATATTAAAAAGTGGGTTTAAATAGGTTATACGCTAATTACGCCAATTAATTAAAATAAAGCTTTCAAATTACGCTAATGAGCATAACTCTTATTCTAGACCTCAAACTGATATCAAATTTTAGGTGCAAGTTTATAAATCAGTAACAAATGTTTCTACTCTTTCACTTTTTGAAAAATCACGTTTTATAGTCAAAAGGGCATAATAGTCACATTTAAGCATAAATCGGAAACATGCATATGAATCGGATAGGTATTGAACCAAGTTGTACAATCTCAGAGAGTTATACATATATGAATCCTGGTCCAAAATAAGCTCTAAGGCAGATCTCAAACATGCAAGAACGGGTCAGAACTGAAAGTCAAAGAAAAAGTTAATTTATGCGTCTTTCGGTTCCGATCCGGGTTTAAACTGAAAATTGTCGAGTTGAACATGTTGAGACATGTTCTTACATTAATTACCATGTTATTTTAATGATCAAACTGGTTGCATGTACCCTACATTGCTAATTGTGCTTAAACTTGCAAATAATCATTATGTTGACTTTTTAAAGTATGCTTTGACTCGACAATTAACATAGTTAGAGTGGGAATCTGAAAATACCCTTGTAAGGGTTTGTTACCCACATAAATACCTACTTGTAGGTACTTTCAATTCGAGAAAAGACTGAGCAAATTTCGTTTAATCTCAAAGTCAAACTTAAATTACGATAGTTTGACTTTTGGTTAATTAGCTAAGCTAGAACGAATTTGAGAGGGTTAGGAATACTTACAAGAGTCCTAATTATGCTTAGAGATCACTAGAAAGTTGGCTTGATGTCCAGAGAGCTCCAGAGATGATCTTTTGCAAAGTTGTAAATGAATGAACATAAGTTGCAACTTGAATATTCTTAAATATGAACTTTGATCATTCAAGATGATGCCACAGAGGTCTACTGATGATATAAGATCTGTCCAAGTGCCCCTAGCTGCATGTAAAACCATTGGAGAGCCCCTTGTATCGATTCACAGCTGTTAAGCATTGAAACAGACCTGATAAACTGACATCTGCGCGTTTTGTTCGCTGGTGACTTGTAGGCGGGCCGCGAGAGGCCTTACGCGGGTCACGTACAAGTGCATAACCAGCTAAACAAGTTTCTAATATTTACAATTCAGTCCTTGTCCTTTGAAACGTGGTTTTGGCTACTTTTCCTGCACATTAGATCTTAACACCTGATTTTTAAGGGCCTTGGGACTTTTACAAACATGGTAAAGTCCTTGGATAACTTTGGGCATACCCGAAAAGTCACGAAATTCAACGTTAACGCATTTAACCCTTCGTGCACGGTTTTGATCATAACTTTCTCATACGATAACGAAACTTTATGAAATTTTTATCACATATTCTAGTGAGTATATTTTACCATTAAAAAGCTTCGGGTTTGCAAAAAGATCACTCAGAGGTATACTTTCAACATGTTGACACATTTAGCCCCTGTAGTTTGTAATTCCTCACTTTCTTTCATTTTCCGCTTCGTATGATCTATGATTTATTCATTTAAGATTATAAACACCATATAGGGTTATTGTAGGGCCTATTTATCCATTGTTGACAATTTGGACCCTTATGTTCACGTAGTTTCACTGTTTGTCAACTTTAGTCCCTCTAAAGTGCTTTTTCACATATTCAAAGCTTATGACACGTGTCAGTACATTATTGGACGTAAATTTTCGAGGTGTTACATCCTCACCCCCTTAAAAGAAATCTCGACCTCGAGATTTACTGAAATAAATGAGGGTATTTTTCTTTCATCGTGGATTCTACCTCCCACGTATATTCGGGACCTCTACGGGCATCCCATTTGACCTTCACAATAGGCACATGCTTCCTTCGAAGCTTCTTCACCTGTCGATCCTCAATCGACAATGGTTTTTCCACAAATTTCAAGCTTTCATCTATATGCACATCCGTATGTGGTATGACCAGTGATTCATCAGCGAAACACTTCTTCAGATTACAGATGTGAAAAACATTATGTATAGCACTGAGCACTTCAGGCAAGTTTAACTTATAAGCAACTGACCCGACACGTTCGATAACCTCGAAAGATCCTATGTATCTCGGGCTTAGCTTGCCTTTCTTACCAAATCGCATCACCCCTTTCCAGGGTGATACTTTAAGCAATACTTTGTCACCTACTTCGAAGTGAAAAGACTTAGGTTTTGGATCCGCATAACTTTTCTGCCTATCCCTGGCAGCTTTCAAACGATCGCGAATCTGGACAATCTTGTCCGTCGTTTCAAAAACCAAATCTGGTCCTGACAATTGAACGTCTCCTACTTCTGCCCAACAGATGGGTGTTCTGCATTTTCTACCATATAATGCCTCAAAGGGTGCAGCCTTAATACTAGTATGGTAGCTATTGTTATAGGAGAACTCGACCAATGGCAGATGCTTATCCCAACTGCCACCTAAATCAATCACACATGCACGAAGCATGTCTTCCAATGTTTGGATGGTACGCTCACTCTGTCCGTCTGTCTGTGGGTGGTAAGCCGTACTAAAATTTAAGCGCGTGCCCAAAGACTGTTGGAAACTTTTCCAAAAATGAGAGGTGTATCTCGTATCTCTATCCGAGATAATTGACAATGGTACGCCATGTAATGCTATAATTTTATCTACGTATAATTGAGCTAACATGTCTGAGCTGTAAGTTTCTTTAATGGGTAGGAAATGTGCTGACTTGGTCAGTCTATCTACCATGACCCATATAGTATCGTTTCCCTTCCTCGTCTTTGGCAATTTGGTGATGAAATCCATCGTCACCATCTCCCACTTCCATGTGGGAATTTCAGGTTGTTGTAACTAAGATATGGAAATTAGCTAGGCTTCTATTAAGCATATCTTGAGTATGGGCATCTGTCTCTCGCTTAATAGCTGCTAAAGCCCTTTGCTGTTGCAATTTTCACATTCTCTTCCTCCGAGCAAAAGCTTCTTTACTGAACCATCCTCGTTTCTTATTCGAAAATGGTTCTTCAGATTTAGCTCTAAAGGCAAATATCCCATCTTCCTGATCAGCAGTATACCCAGAAAGGGCAGGCTGTGATGATGTACCTTCACTCCTAGGTGAATCAGATAACTGACGATTCACGTCTGATGGTCCTTAATCACTCATACTGAAAACTAACAAATAGTCAAATAACACATAACCAATAAATACAGTTATGCATTTATTTCCATAATTTATTTCCTAACACAAATTTCAGAATTTTAAGTGTCAGCAGAACACTTCTTTGGCTCAGACCAGTGGCTAGGCTCTGATACCACCTTCTGTCGCAACCCACGATCCCTGATCCCTGGGAACGGGCGGACGTGAGCTCAGAGTTGGTGGTATCAGTTTGTTTAATCTTGCAGCGGAATTTTCATCAGGACCGTAGTTAGGAAATGTTTATCAGAGTAAAACCACCTTCTTTTATATTAATAATCACATGGGCAAAACCCAAGTTTCTTATTACAATACATTATAGGGACAAACCCTATTTTATTGAATTTAAAACATCGTTTATTAGGTAACTTTTATAGCCACATTTTCCCCCAAGCCTTCAGTGCTCTCCAGCTAGCTTTCATTAATTGGCTGTTCACATTGTGTTACCTGTAACGCGTTTTAAAAACATTTGTCAGTCGAAAATACTGGTGAGTGAATCCCAGTTTAATCAAGAAACATTTTATCAATTAAAACAGTATTGAGAGCGATCACATTGTTTATTTCTACACAATTACTCATTCAGTATTTGCCACTCGACCGGATCTATGGCTATGGTCAAATTACCCATTGGCTAACTCGTCGTCCAATGGTAATGCACTGTCATTCAGACTTACTACTACTCGTAGTAAATTTTGTATACAAAACCCCATAATACCGGCAGTAATTGAAGAACTACAAAGACTCAATCACCGCTTAATCATATTGTAAATAATTAAGGTTTTGTAAAACATTCCAAAAAGGTTAACAAAAAGAGGATAAACTCACATTGTTGTCTTAGGCTTTTCGTAAGGGTTTCCTAGATATAATCTATAATTTATACAAATGTACATTGGTTAGTACCATAACCCTTTGAAAATATTAATAATACCCTCCCCGAGACGGCATTCCAACAACTACGTCGGGCAGAACCACGACAGTTGTTACGGAACCCTAAATCAATCGGGCAGCGTAACTATTATGAAACTGGGGTTATAATACTTACAACGGAGCAGAACCTCGCTAATTAGGGGTATAATACCCGTGTATTATAACTTCTCTACAGAATTTAGATTGAGAATTGAGATTGTGAGCGACGAAAAACGTAGACTGATGGCCTTCTTATATAGTGGCTGATATTGACTCTCAGGCGGCCCGCGTAAGGTAAGGCTAAGCCTTACGCGGCCCGCGTCAACATTGGTCAACGCTGTAGCTTAGCTGGGTAAGCTAGTAGGTCCGCCACGATGTCGACACGTGTCAGCACCGGATGCTTCCGCGTATCATGATCTGTCGCGGCCCGCGTCAACTTAGACGAGGTCTTACGCGGCCCGCTTGAACTAAAGATGTCAGCGAAGTCAAAGTCTGATCTTGATACGGCCCGCGTGAAGTTGAGGTGAGGTCTTATGCGGCCCGCCTCAACTCATAATTCAGATTTTTATTTTATTTTTATAAACTATAATGTATTTTGGGCTCGATTTTCACATACGGGGCATAATATAAGACATAATAAGACATTCTATAATATACCGGAGTGTCGGAAATTATTATAAGGATGTTGGTTTTACCGAGGGTTGTTACAAAGTTGACCCGATAATCTGCCAAAGATGGATAAGTGACGTTGAAGGAGTGTTTGAACGAACCCACTGTGACGTAGGCGACTTTGTTGCTTACGGAACTGGTCAATTGAGAAATCAAGCCAAGGATTGGTGGGACAATAAAAAGAAGGAAATGGGAGCCGAAGCGGCAAGGGTCATGACTTGGGATGAGTTTAAGGTGCCGTTCCTTAAACACCATAGTCCCAAAGCAGTTATCAACAGGATCAAAGAGGAATTTATCCAGTTAAGACAAAAGGGAGAATCAATTGATAAGATCACGGGCATGTTCATGGATAAGCTGAGATTTTGTGACGAGTTAGTCACCACTGAAGAGCAGAAGATATACTACTATTACAACATGCTGAGTGCTGACTACCGGGAGTTTATGACTCCCTCAAAATATGAAACTCTCACAGAAATCATCAACACCGCCTGGGAGAGGGAAATCGAGTTAAAGAAGCAAGTTGAAAGGGGTGAGCGAAGGGCACATGATGTGAATCCAAGCCCTACAAAGAAAGCTAGAACTGCTGAATCGGGGAAGAAAGTGGAGGCTAAAGGCGGGTCGCCAAGTTGCAAAGTATGTGGAAAGGGGCACAAAGGTGAGTGCCGCTTCAAAGATAAGCCGTGTCCGGTATGTGGGAAGACGGGGCACACTGCATAGCTATGTCCCAAAAAAGTTTCTGTTTGTTACAAATGTTATCAACCCGGCCACAAAAAGTCTGAATGCCCCGAGTTGGTTGGAAAGAGAGACACAAGAGAGTCTCCAGCAGAAGCTCCCAAAGCGAAGGCTAGGTCCTTCCAACTTACCGCGGCTGAAGCGAAAACAGAACCCGATGTGGTCTCAGGTATATTCACAATTAACTCAATTCCAGCACGTGTATTGTTTGATACGGGTGCGAATAAATCCTTCATTTCGCATGGATTTATTCGACATCCTTCAATTGTATTGACGAAATTATCTGTGCCCTTAGAAGTTGAAATAGGGGACAACAAAAGTTTTATAGTTTGTGATGTTTGTCGAGGCTGCAAATTAAACATAGACGATGAGGAATACTTGATAGATCTAATCCCGATGTCAATGGGAGAATTTCAAGTAGTCGTTGGGATGGATTGGCTATCTCAGCACCATGCGAAGGTTGTGTGTTTTCGTAAGGAGATAAAGTTAATATCTCCAAGCGGGAAACACGTCACTATCTCTGGCGAAAAAGGAGGCAACCCTATAGTATGCTCAACGATGAAAGCTCACAAGCTTATGAAGCGAGGATGCAAGGCATTCATGATATACGCAAATGAGCCCGAGAAAGGATCACAGAAGATTGAAGACGTACCGGTAGTACGAGACTATGAAGATGTGTTTCCGGAGGATTTACCGGGGATACCGCCTGAACGGGAAGTAGAGTTCGGGATCGAATTGATTCCGGGCGCAAAACCCGTAGCAAAAGCCCCGTACCGACTCGCACCATCGGAATTACAAGAGTTGATGTCCCAAATTCAAGATCTGCTTGACAAAGGATTCGTAAGGCCGAGTGTGTCACCTTGGGGCGCACCGGTACTGTTCGTGAAAAAGAAAGACGGAAGTATGCGCATGTGTATTGATTACCGGGAGTTAAACAAACTCACGGTAAAGAACCGATACCCGCTTCCGAGGATAGATGATTTATTCGACCAATTACAAGGTGCGAACTGCTTTTTGAAAATTGACCTTAGATCGGGGTATCACCAATTAAAGGTCAAGGAAGAAGATGTGCCGAAGACGGCTTTCCGCACGCGATACGGGCATTACGAATTCCTCATGATGTCATTTGGGCTAACAAATGCACCCGCGGCTTTCATGGACCTCATGAACCGAGTTTGCAAGCCAATGTTGGATAAGTCGGTCATCGTGTTTATCGATGATATTTTGGTGTACTCAAAAAGTGAAGCTGAACATACATACCACTTGCAAGAGGTGTTAGAGACACTTAGACGAGAGAGGTTGTATGCGAAATTCTCTAAGTGTGCCTTTTGTGTAGGTCCCCTATTCGTATGGATCTTTCACAGAATTGTCTTTCCAATCAAGAGTGCGGAATCCTCTTGATCAGAATATCACAGAAACAAGTAGAAAACAGAAACAGCAATTCACTTTCAAACCGGTTTTCTATTGATTATCAATCAAACTGAATTACAATCAATTAAAACCCTAAATCTCTGAATTTCGTCCAAACTCTAAAGCTCTCACGAAATTCCTCTCACAAAACGTTTTGGCTGATTAACCTAAACCCTAAAGCCTAACCTTGTTTATATAACACAAGGTTGCAACATTAGACATGGGTTCCTACATGGGCTAGGCCCATTTCGTCCCCCATCACCCAATGTGGGTTTTGTTTAGCCCAAACTCTCTTAACTCACTAATACAAAGCTAAACCCGCTAACTGTTTATCATTTATCTAATTGCAAGATATCCAAAGACCAAATCTAAGCTGTTGTCACAAACATGCACCAACATTTTGGTTACGAGAGGTGCAATTTCTTGGCCACATCATAAGTGCCGATGGAGTGTTAGTAGACCCGTCAAAGATCGAAGCTGTATCAAAATGGAATCCCCCGAAGAACCCTTCGGAAATTAGAAGCTTTTTGGGGCTTGCGGGATACTATAGGAGATTCATTCAAGATTTCTCCAAGATTGCGTCACCACTAACAAAACTAACCCGGAAGGAAGAAAAGTTCATTTGGGGTGTAGATCAAGAAAGAGCGTTTCAAACGCTAAAAGATAAGTTAACTCAAGCTCCGGTACTGACATTGCCGGACGGAGTCGAAGACATGGTGGTTTATTCGGATGCTTCACTATCGGGGCTCAGATGCGTTTTATGCAACAGGACAAAGTTATAGCTTATGCCTCGAGTCAATTGAAGATACACGAGAAGAAATATCCCACGCACGATCTCGAGTTGGCTGCGGTGGTATTTGCATTAAAAATATGGAGGCACTACTTATATGGGGTAAAGTGCACCATATTCACCGATCACAAGAGCCTGAAATACTTCTTCGATCAGAAGGAGTTAAATATGCGACAAAGGCGATGGCTAGAAACGGTCAAAGATTATGATTGTGAAATATATTACCACCCCGAGAAAGCCAATGTGGTGGCCGATGCCTTGAGCCGAAAGGCAGACTATGCCCCGATACGAGTACGATCATTGCAACTCATTGTAACCTCGGGCTTACTTGAACGAATCCGAGAAGCACAAGATGAAGCAGTAAAGATGGAAAACTGGAGAAAGGAAAGGATTGTTGGCCAAATTAAAGATCTCGAAGTAGGCAACCACGGTTTGAAAACACGTTTCAACAGAATTTGGGTTCCTAACACATGTGGAGTTAAAAAGCTTTTACTTGATGAGGCTCATAAGTCCCGTTATTCCATCCATCCGGGGGCGACCAAAATGTACAACGACTTAAAGCAAAACTATTGGTGGCCCGGAATGAAAAGAGATGTGGTGAAGTACGTGGAAAAATGCTTGACATGTTTACAAGTCAAGGCGGAGCATCAAAAACCATACGGTAAACTTCAGCCGTTGGAAATTCCGGTTTGGAAATGGGAACACGTTACGATGGACCTATTAACCAAACTACCAAAGACAAACCGCGGTTTCGATGCCATATGGGTAGTGGTGGATAGATTGACGAAAAGTGCTCACTTCATTCCGATTCGTGAGACTTATACGTCAGAAAAGATGTCAGAAGTTTACACTAATGAGATAATAGCACGTCATGGAGTACCGGTATCCATCGTGTCTGATAGGGATACTCGGTTCACTTCAAATTTCTGGCGAGATTTTCAAGAGCAAATGGGAACCAAATTG
Source organism: Helianthus tuberosus (assembly GCA_030545235.1). Taxonomy (NCBI): domain Eukaryota; kingdom Viridiplantae; phylum Streptophyta; class Magnoliopsida; order Asterales; family Asteraceae; genus Helianthus; species Helianthus tuberosus. Next base: position 7,034 of record JARYGA010009980.1, on the reverse strand, counting down.
TTCATTAGCATTGCGTACCGTCCTCAAACAGATGGACAGAGTGAAAGAACAATACAAACATTGGAGGACATGCTACGGGCGTGTATAATCGACTTTAGAGGAAGTTGGGATGTTTACCTACCATTAGTTGAGTTTTCGTATAACAACAGCTACCAGGCTAGTATTAAGATGGCACCGTACGAAATGCTCTATGGTAGGAAATGCCGAACACCGGTATGTTGGGGGGAAGTGGGTCCACGTGAACTCGCCCACCAAGATATAGTACGAGCCACTAATGAAAAGATTGATGTGGTTCGGGCACACTTGAAAGCGGCTCAAGATAGGCAAAAAGGCGTATGCTGACAAAAGGAATAGGCCAATCGAATTCCAGGTTGGCAACAAGGTCATGCTCAAAGTATCCCCATGGAAGGGGGTTATCAGGTTTAGAAAAAGAGGAAAATTAAGCCCGAGGTTTATAGGGCCGTTCGTGATCATAGAACGGGTAGGAAAAGTAGCTTACCGCCTTGAACTACCGGAGGAACTAAGTGGAATTCATGGCACATTTCATGTGTCACATCTTCGGAAATGTCTAGCGGATGAGACAGCTTATATTCACTATGACGATATCGAAGTGGATGATCGCTTGAATTATATTGTAAGGCCCATAGAAATTTTAGTTCGAAAGATTAAGCACTTACGAAACAAACAAATCGATCAAGTCAAGATCAAGTGGGAGCATAGGAAAGGCTCGGACACTACGTGGGAGTCCGAGGAGGAGATGCGACGTCTCTACCCTACTTTATTTGGAACGTACTTTGGTTTCGGGGACGAAACCCTTTAAGGGGGATGGACTTGTAACATCCCAAAAACGCAAATTTCTTAATTTCAATTAGTTTGCAAATAAATTAGTAAGATAAACTAACTAGGATTAACACTAGCCTAGTTTGTTAAATACATATGAGTTTGTTAGGGGTTAAAATAAAATAAAAACAAAAGGCAAGTGACCAAGGGTGCCTAAATTGAAACTAATAATTGATAAAACAAGAAAAATAAAAACTCAAACACATTTTGGTGTGTTGAGGTCGAACCAGGAGCAGGGGAGCGACCAAGTTCATCAAAACCCTAAGACTCACAAAATCTCTAAATTGAAGGATCAAACTCAGTCCAAATCAAAGTCCGAACATAGATTAGTGATCCTCATCACAAGGGGGTTACAAGGTATGTAAAATTTGATGTTAATTCTCTGTTTGAAATTCTCATGAATTTGGGAAATTTGAGAATTGAGGATGCATGTTAGTTATTTGGTTAGATTAGGCATGGTATAGTGTCTAGGAGTGAAACCTAAACAATAACATATGAAAACATGGCTAATTTCTGGAAATCTCATGAACACAATGAAGGTGATTCATGGGTTTTGTGGGAAACTAGTGAACACTAGGGTTTAAAATGGTTATTCTAGTGTAATTCGACCATAGAAAGTGATTTCAGAAATTTTGATGTTTAAATGTTATACGAAAGCTTTATTGATGATAAATTTAGCTAAATAGCAAACCATGAACTTGAATATGAATGATATAAAATTATGCCCTCAAAGTGCTTGAATAAATGCCTCAAAGAAGGCTTAAATCTGAAAATCTGAGTTAAACCGCATGAATTGTGATGTTTCGGCAAAATATGCGAACTATGAATTTAAAAGAGTTCTAAACATGTCTTGGTCGAACTCTATAGGGAAGGATACCGGAGCTCCAAGTGGACAAGCCGGTGGCGACTTGCATTTGAAGGGTGTGCACTAAAGGTATGTAACTTGACTCGTTACAATGGGTAATTTTGATAACTAGCATATGAGTAATAGAATTGTAGAATAAAGATTTTGTTGATTTAAAGTGATAGAATTCACTAAATTGTTAATAAGTCAAGAATTGGTTGGAACCTCGTTGGTAGTCATCGAAATGGAGGATTCCGTAGATGAGCTAAACGGGTCGGATAGTTAAATAATGCGTGGATAACGCATCATAATATGGTTACTTGATTATTGTATTTGATAATAAAGAACATATTAGAATACGAGAATTCAGTGTGTGGTTTGTTAGAATGAGAAACCAAGAATGGGGTGTGGGCAAAACAAACAAAAAGGTCAAAACATAAAGTTACACGGGCTACCGTAAGTTACGGTACCCACCGTAACTTACGGTAGAGATCAGGAGTTTACGGTGGATCTGTACTGTGTTACGGTGGAACCAGCGCTTCCCGGAAGCTACCGTAACTTACGGTAACTACCGTAAGTTACGGTAGAGCTTTGGTATTTATGTTAAATTTTGCATTTCTTTGTGAAATCGAATTCGTTTTAAACGTAGTTTCGATTATGTAATATTTCTAAGTACTCTAATACTAATGTTTAATGTAAACATTTCAGTTTCTAGGTATTCAAGGATTACGGTTGATGGCAGTGTTGCAAAAATCGGCCTAGGCGGCCGATTAATCGGCGCCTAGGCGCTAGGCGGCTAGTTACTGACTAATTTTGAGCTAGTCGGCCAATTAATCGGAGTCGGTCAAAGTCGGTCAAAATCGGTCCTAGGCGGTCCTAGGCGGTCAAAATCGGATTAATCGGCCTATATTAATCGGTTAAAATCGGTCAAAATCGGTCCCAGGCGGTCCCAGGCGGTCCTAGGCGGTAAAAAATGGTCAGAATCAGTCAAAATCGGTCAAAATCGAACCATACTATCTGAAACTTGAAGTATTTATGTGAATTTTGAAGTATTATTTTTATATTATTGGGTATATATATATAATTTTGAAAAAATACATATAAAAATCCCAATCCGATTAATCCCGATTAATCCCTAGGCGGTACCTCACCGCCCGACTAGCGCCTAGCGCCTTCTACAACACTGGTTGATGGTCAAGCAAGCTTTTGGAGAACCGAACACGAATTTTTGAAGCTTCCGCATAAATTAACTCTGTTTTAAACAATGTTATGATGTAAACCGTTTGTTAAACAACTTATGAATGTTTTAAATTTTTGGTAGATAACTAATGTTTGTTACCTAACAACTTGGTTCTTGAAACTAAGGTTTTAATTTAGACATCTTTTGTATATAATCTTATGAATTATTACTAAATTCAAGTAGAAATTTTAAGGGTGTTACAATTTGTAATATTAGGCCATTTATCAAATTTTAGACTTAATAATTTATAAGCTCAATAATAGGTCTAAAAGTATAAATTTTGGTTAGACATAATGTACAAGTTTGACCTAGCCTACCTTTGATTATTTAAATTTTAGACTATATAAATATAGGGGAACGGTCATTTAAGAAGAACATTTAATTGAGACAAAAAGAACAAGGGGTAATTTTGTAAAACATTAAATAGTTTTTGTAACATCCCGAAAATATAAGTTCATAAAATTTACAATTTATTTGTAAATAAATTAGTAAAATAAACTAACTAGGGGTGACACTAACCTAGTTAGATAATGACTAGTGAGTAGTTAAAGGACAAAAAGGGGACTAAAGGAAATTAGAGGGACCAAAAGTGTAACAACCCGCACTTTCGTGCGTTGTTACTACTCGATATACTCGTTACGCCTAGCACCAGAGATTCGGATCATAATGTAACTATATCGTATATATCGCTATACTATACACTATTATCACGAACACTAACACTCACGGAGGCATTGAGTGAGGACCTATTCTACCCTCCTTAGTGGTCGTGGTATGTCGAACGTAAAACAATTAACGCTAACAAGGACTCTCGGGTGAGTGCTATGGCTCCAGTCGTTGTGACGATGACGACAATACGAGTGAATGGTACCCCGTCAGTCTTTGTGGCACTACACGCAATAACGTTCACGATGATATCAAGAAAGGACCTACACTACCCTCCTTGATGGCTGTAAAACGTCGCTAATAATCGCATACTCAAACGAAAACCGATTGTTATATCGAAAATTTGGAATATGGATATGTAAATACGACCCCTAGTGATACATATATGTATATAATGATAATATAAAATAAATATGGAAAGCACGTACCTCAAAAACTGTCAAAACTATCAAAAACGGAGAAATTCATCGCGTCAGGATAGCCATCCGGACGGATAGCCATCCGGACGGACAGCAATCCGGACGGACGGCAATCCAGACGGAGGGCAATCCGGACGGATGGGCAATCCGGACCAGTGACCCCCCTTCTCCTCCTTTCGCCTATAAATAGCCTGCCACACCACTGTTCAAGTGATGTGACAGCTCCCAATTGACCAGACACGCTTCAAGACCCTTTTCTCTCGATTCCTCGCGATTCCGGTAAGATTTCAACCTAGAAACTCGTACTTCTACGATCTATACTCAATTCTACATCATTCTATCTTTCAAAACACCATTTCTAACCATGGAATCTACTGATTTGAGGCGTTTTGAGGTAATGTCACCAAGAGTTCTTATGAACTTTAAGTTGTGACCTTATCCGACTCAGATCTGGGTGATTTCCACGTTTTCTGATAACAAACCTCACCTAAATCTGTGCATCTAGCCAAGGAACTGTGCGATTTCGAATTAACCAGGAAGAATCATCAAGAACGGCCAGATCTGATGGAACGGGGTGATTCCCGGCCGTTAGAACGGGTCGGAACTGATGAAATTTCAAGCGTTAGTGCGAAATTACACTACCCTAGTAAAAAAACAAACGTATTCCTTCCGTTAAACACTCGGAAACCGTGTTTAGAATGCGAAACAGACGTGTTGTCCGCACGGATCACATGTAATCCGCACGGATCACACGTAATCCGCACGGATATCATGTAATCAGCACGGATAACATGTCATCCGGACGGATACATACATATCAATCCGCACGGATAACCTGTCGACCGTACGGATAACATGTCAATCCGCACGAGTTACCCTTGTCCGCACGGATAACATGTCAATCTGCACGAGTTACACTTGTCCGCACGGATAACACTTACAGTCCGCATGAGTCAACCCTTGTTCGACCGGATGGCAGCCATCCGACCAGATGACTGACTCTCGATACTATTCTCGCTTAATCGCGCATTGTTTACAATATCCTTCAATGATTAACGCAGACGTATTCGCAACCGATCCAATCAAGTTGTATTCCCGCTAAATAAGCACTGTGAGTATACTTGACCCCTTTTTAATCGCATTTTGGGTGTAACATACGTTTCTAACAAATCAAACTTATCAAACGAATTATTCAATCAATCGAATTATCACTTGCGAATGACTGTTATGCATAGATATACGTGATGCTAGTTGCATATGTGCTATGGCTTATACTCGCGACGTCCCACCATGACTAGTATAGTACTATTGCGCCCAACGGGGTCTAGTTTGCCATCGCATATTCGAGCATCGAGGACTTAGTTGGTAGTATCAGCTTTGTGAGTGTATATGTCGTGTGTTACGTTTATGCATGTGGAAATTCGCTACACTGTTATCTATTATGCTATACTTATCAAACCTGTATACTCGCCAATACTTTTGTATTGACAAATATTTTAACGTATGTTGCAGGTTAGATCGCAGGCTATATCAAATCAAGCTAGGAAGTCTAGAAACTCAACTAAAATCTAGGTTGTCGGATTTGTATTGTTCGAGAGGACAGGAAATCTGTGATAACTTATGTGATTGTATTGTTTGTTAGTATGGGATAACGAACGTATTAAATATTATTGCAACATAGTTGTTATGGATACTCTTGAGCAATCTGATTCGCCTAGTGTCGCGCCACGATGATTCCGCCATCGGTTGGGGTGTAACAGATTGGTATCAGAGCCATAACTATAGGGAATTAGGTCAGACTCGACCTAGTCCGGGTCGACGTCTTAGAGATTGACCTAGTCTATAGTCTAAGTACCAACAGGCCGACTCGTACGAACCAGTAGGGTTTGTATCGGGCCTACTTGATACTCTCGACCGAAATTGCTAAAAGCTAGCACTTTGTGTGAACACCACGTACTACAACTTCACACGAAGAAGCCTTTCCTAAGGCTAAAATACTACTTAGCCTTTCCTAAGGCCGACACAATACACATGTTTTCAAAAATACTCGCATAACAAAACCGAGCGATCCAGTCGAGATCAGGTGTGAAAATCCTGAACTCTTGATAGGATTGCTCACTCAGCGCATTTTTCTAGCACGAGAACCTTTCATCGAGTTAGGAGTGACATCCACATCTCGACGAAAGTCCCCATTTCGAAATCTAGTGGAACTCACGAATTTATTCGAAGAGCATAACCACAATTAGGAACGAAACTATTAAGTCAGGGGTGAAACCCGTACCTTAATAAGTCGTTCCACTCCCTATAAACTGGTTTTCAAAAAGCTCTCACCAAGGACTCGACTATCACGATAACTCGAGCCACGCGAGGCCTAGGAAGATGAATGCCATGAGCTGCATCCCAGTGGAAGCATGGAGTCTTCTAAGTCAACGCGCGTGCAAGAGCTTGTTAGATATAGTTGGGTTACCTTGGGTAGTCGACGCCTAAACACCCAAGGCACTCTATCGTACGAACAACCAATTTTACAACTGGCTGGAACTTATTTACGTTTTGAAACTTTACGCGTTATCGATTTCTCGATTTAACGATTTTCACTCCCTACTTTATAAACGCACAATTCACACAGCCATCGCAATCTAAAACGAAACCCGAACATTCGCAACAAAATTAATGCATAATCTATCGTCTTCGCTCTCGTTATCTCACCTCAACGCGACCTCGCATATTCTAAATCGACCTGTATGTGTATGAATACAAATTTCAGTTATATAAATACATATATATACATATAAACAACAAGTCATTGTGTGGGAACTTAGGAAGTTCGTGTCTCCTATGTGGCTCCTATGTGATTCGTATTACTATTATACTATCGCATCAAGTTTGAACGCGCTCAATTCGCAACTCAAACTCAAAAATCATTATGATCGAATCTCACTCCAAGTCTCTTTCTGTCTAGATGCCTTCCAACAACTCTACTTCGAGAATGTTAGCAAAGAGACAAGCCAAACGAAGGAGCGAAAAG
>JARYGA010009979.1:0-18723 GCA_030545235.1 Helianthus tuberosus | reverse complement strand
GATAGAATTTTCAGACTTAATAAACATAGAATGGTCACATTTGGACTGTATGAATCCAATTTTGACCAGAGCCTGAATAAGTCTTTCATTCCACATACGTGGAGCTTGTTTCAAGCCATATAATGACTTGTTCAGTTTGCAAACTTTATTTTTATTTTCAAGATTCAGGCCATCAGGGAGAGTCATAAAGACCTCTTCTCTAAGGTTACCATATAGGAAAGCATTATTTACGTCAAGTTGGTATAGCGGCCAGTTATTTTGAATAGAAAGGCTAATAACACACCTAACAGTGACCATTTTAACCACAGGAGAAAAGGTTTCTTCAAAGTCTATACCTTCCCGTTGATTAAACCCTTTGGCAACTAGCCTAGCTTTAAATCTATCAATTTCACCGGTTGATTTATATTTTACTTTGAAGACCCATTTACACCCAATGGGCCTTTTTCCACTAGGTAAGTCAACTATATCCCAGGTATTATTCCTGTATAAGGCAGATAATTCTTCATTCATTGCATCAATCCATCTTTTATCTTTTATAGCATCTTTATAAGTGCAAGGTTCAACGATTTTGTTAATGTTGGCAGCAAGGCAAATGTTTTCTTTAGGCAGTTTTGAATAATCAACAACCTTATCATAACTATATCTAGCATTACCAACAACAAAGTCATTGAACCTTTTTGGAACAGAAACAGATCTAGTGGATCTTCTAGTTGTTTGAATACCCTCAGGAAGGTTTGGTTCATCATTTACACTACTAGACTCAGCCCTCACGGAACTAGTTTCAACATTTATTGACTCATGATTACCAGCCGTGCCAACAGTTTCTGATGGCTGCTGTGTATCATCATCATTGATAGTTTCAACCGTATTACTGTGTTGCTGTGTCACAGTAGTTGACTCAATAAAATCCTTCTCTTCATCATTGGGATTTACATCACTTGAAAATTCATAATTATCGAAAAAGTTTAATTGATTTAAGTTAACAGATTTATCCAGGCCAGCATATGATTCAATTTTAAAGGGAAAGGTTGTTTCATGGAAACTGACATCCCTTGAAAAAATGAATCTTTTTTGGTCTAGACTCCAAACTTTGTAACCCTTTTTAACATTTGAATATCCCATGAAAACACATTTTTGAGCTCTTTCTTCAAGTTTATCAGGATTATTTAAGACTGTAAAATAGCAAAGGCACCCAAAAATTTTCAAGTGATCAAGAGAAGGTTTAAAACCAAACAACATTTCATAAGGAGAACAGCCATGTAACACAGAAGAAGGAAGCCTGTTGATCAAGTAAGAGGCAGTAAGAATGCATTCAGACCAGAACCTAAGGGGAACATTGGACTGAAATAGTAAAGCTCTTGCGATGTTCAACAAGTGTCTATGTTTTCTTTCCACGACACCGTTTTGTTGAGGTGTATAGGTGCAAGAAGTTTGATGTATGATTCCTTTTTGTTTGGTAAAAGTAGACATTTGTGAGTTTGTGAACTCAGAACCGTTATCACTTCTAAACATTTTAATATTAACTTCAAACTGAGTTTTAACAAGATTGTAAAAGCTTTGTATATTTTCAAGAACCTCAGATTTAGATTTCATTAGATAAACCCAAACAGATCGGGTGAAGTCATCAATTACAGTGAGAAAATATTTGTACCCGTCCACACTAGTGACCTTGTATGGACCCCAAACATCAAGATGAATGAGATCTCCTACCTTGGTTGATGTATGGTCACTGAGTGGGAAGGGAATTCTGTGTTGTTTGGCCTTGTGACAAACATCACAAGGTTTAGTAGTTGATTCAGATTTAATTTGAAGGACGTTTAACACTTGTTCGGCAGGATGACCCAGCCTAGAATGCCAGAGCTTTACATTTTCAGCTTTACTTAGACAAGAGAAACCAGAACTAAGAGAGTTACCACAGAAATATAAACCCTCAGTTTGTCTACCAGTCACCAGGGTTTTCTTTAAGGATAAATCCTGAATATAACAAGTATTTTCATCAAAAACAACTCTAAGCTTATTGTCTTTGGCAAGTTTATACACAGAAATGAGGTTCACACAATATTCAGGTACAACAAATACATCTTTCAATATCACAGAATCAGACAGTTTAAAGCAGCCAATTTGAGTGACCTTAGCATCAGTTCCATTTGGGTGCTTAACCGTTATATTATATTCTGAAACATCGACCAAATTAAACATATTTTCGCTGGACATAACCATATGTTGGTTTGCACCAGAGTCTATTATCCAATTTAGATTCTGTGTTGAAAAATTTTTTTAGTTGAAACAAAAGATGTTTTTGTACCATTCAGAGGGAGAGAAGGAACTAAAACATTTACCTCCTACATTAGACTTATTTGAGTCCTCGGATTTATTCTCATTCAACATACCTAGCAGCTTAGAAAACTGATCAGCAGTCAAAGAGTTCAAGGAGCTAGCATTTTTATCATTCACAGATTCACTCATAAAGGAACCACCACTATTGCTAGATGAATTGTTAGATCTAGGCCACTGGTGATTACTAGGGTTCGGTTTTTGTCTATAATTTGGCGGATATCCATGCAGTTCGAAGCATTTATCAACAGTGTGCCCAATCTTATTGCAATGAGAGCACTTTAGATTAGGATTAGGACCCTTGGTAAATTTTTTCTTGTTGTCATTAAAGTTGTTTGTTTTTGCAGCAAATCCAACATTTGGGATTTTTGAAACATTATTTGAACTCCTGTGAGATTCCTCTCTAGAGATAATTGAAAAAGCAGTTTTGACAGTAGGTAATGGGTCTCTTGTCAAAAGATTGGTTCTAACAGGTTGATAAATGTCATCCAACCCCATTAAGAATTGCATGAGCTTAATTAACTGATTGAATTCATTAAACTTAGTGGAGGCATTGCAAGTGCATGAAGGTAATTGAAGCATGGCATCAAATTGTTTCCACATAGTGTTAATTTTATGATAATATTCTGAGACACTAGCACCATTTTGACTCACAGAGTTGATTTTTTGATATAAACCAAACACAACAGATCCATCTACTTTATCATAAGTATCCTTTAAATCATCCCAGACCTCAGAAGCAAGTTTAGAATAAACTTGTCCAACATACAATTCATCAGAAACTGAGTTCAAAATCCATGTTAACACAATAGAATTGCAACGATCCCATTGACTGGCTAGGACATCATCAGTTTTAGACCTATTACATGTGCCATCAATAAACCCTAGTTTGTTTTTTGCCATTAGAGCCAGCTTCATAGCATTTGACCAAACCACGTAATTTTCAGTTCCTTTTAATTTAATACTCACAATAGTAAGACCACTGGAATCACTAGCATGCAGATAAAGAGGATCACTAGCATCAAGCTTACTAACCAAGGTAACAGAAGTATCAGATTTATCAGTCATATTTGGCAGGAAAAAAAAACACAGAAAGTGACACAGGAAGCAAAAGCAGGCAAAAAGTAAAACACAACTAGCAAATCACAAGGACTGGCGAAGCCTGGACAGAGGTCCGATCAGAGGTTCGTCACTCAAGGTGCCTCCGCAGACGTAATCCAGGGAGCCACAACACAACGGACCAACTAAATGCAACAGAGTGAACCCTCTCTGTGTCCCAATAAATCAAACCGGTATGCCTAAGACCCGGTATCAAGATGCCTAGACTCACAACAGTCAAAAATGATGCAGAGAGAAATTAAAAGAGAAAAGATGGAACGGACTCACAGAGGGTGCAAAATCTCCGGCCAATCAGGCTTGTAACCTTCACTTAGGGTTACAAGTTTTCTGATCAGAGAACCAAGAACACAGTCTGTTGGTTTGCCCTAAAGAGGGACCAACTAGAGTCTTCTTCAACAGAGATGCAAAAGCCCCAAAAATTAGGGTTTTAACCTTCAAGAGCAGATCCGTCTTCAGGAAGTCAAAAAACCTCGGAACAGAAGAGAGCCACAAACCCTAGAACTTAGGGTTTCACGAACAGCAGTAAGACCAGAACCACGAGCAGCGGAAGACCACCAGAGCACCGGTTTAACCTCGGGGCTCTGATACCATGTCAGAAACTCAGAGATCTAAACCAAACCAAACTGTCTTTTATTACGATTCAGCACAAATACAAAGTGACTGTGGAGTCAGTCATCACAGATTGAAACAAAGGATTGTGAATACAGGAAAACTAAGAACAAGCCTACACTCCTCACGAATTGTACTTGTGGGATGAGGGAGACAAGAGAGCTTAATTGCTTTGAAAGAGAAGGTTCCAGAGATATCTTGTACAGGACCCTAGACACCAACATATATACACGGCATAATCTTTGGACAGCTAATACCCAGCAAGGAGTCCAGCCTGTAGACAGCAACAATCCAAGCCCAGAATGGAAGCCCAATATACCTCGTGCAAAAGAAATAAAAGAAAAGATTAGTGCTAAAAATAGAAAAGGAGAAAATAATCACAGCACATTTAGACTGTAATTTTAACACATACCAATGAAGTCTCTTCTATCATTTTAATACATACTAACAATTTTAAACAAAAATAAAAAATCGTTTTTAAGGGTCGGCCCACTCAGCTTGGTTCGTTATTATATAAAATCGTAGTTAGCGGTTCGACTATAATTTTCGCCAAACTTTACGCTGAACACCCCTAACAAAAAAGAACATTTTAGTGATGGATGTTCAGCCTTAACAATCAAGTAAGCACCCCCTAACAAGAAAGGAACATTTTCGCCAAACTTTACATGAATACGAATGTTTAACCTAAACAATCAAGTAAAGCAAGTTCCACAAGAAGATTAGGAAGAGGTATTATTTTTACTGCAAAACACAAGGCTTAAAAGTCATAAGTTCCACTTGATTACAGCTGTGAAGCTTCTTTCCTGCACCTTAATGTCTTGATTACAGTTGTTTTAGTTGATGTATTTTGTTTGCAATTTGTTTTATGTTTAATCCTTGATCACCTTGCTCAGGTTCATGTACTTTTTTCAATGATATCGCCTTCCTCAAAAAAAAAAAAAAAAATCCAATAGTTCCCTATCTACATCTTAATGTTCCATTTATTATCCAACAATTCCCTATGCAACTAAATTTGTTTTATCGACTCCATATTAATGTGTACAATTGGTCTTTTATTAGATATCATGTTTACCAAAAAAAAGTACTGAAATACAGCGGAAGGTAGACTTGAACACGCGACCTTAAAGAGCAAACTCTTAACTTTTACCAACTGAAACACTCCAATAGTTTTCTCTATGGGTGCACTTCCAATTTATTTATGGGTTCCCTCATATTTTTTAGCTATACTCTCTACTAAAAACTCGAAACTCAATGGGTTCCCGGGAACCCGTAGATTACTATGTAGATCCGCCCCTGTATTGGATTCCAGGTTCTGAGCAATAAACCTTGCATGCTTTAGCTCCATCTATCATAAACCCTAAATAATTTGTGGAAATCAAACAGATAAGAAACTTAATTTACCTGGATAACCAATAGAAACACAAACCAAAACGAATCACGGATCCGTCCGCAATTGATGTGGTGGTTGATTTTGAGCTTCAAATTGCGCTAGGTTAAATGTATATACACACATACATATATTTTGGGGAAGTTCATAGAAGAAATTTAATATGAGAAGAAAAATAAGAAAGGACATAATGGTAAAATATCAAATAGTTTATAACTCCTCTCATTAATTATGTTATCTATCATTAATAAAAGAAAAACTTTTTATCCTACACATTTCAAATTTAACCTATATATATATCTTACACTTATCGGAATTTACCCTACACACATCGAAATTTATCCTACACATTTCAAATTTTATCCTAAACATACTAAAATTTATCCTACACATGCCGAAAATTGTCCTTCACCATAAATTATTTTTATTTTGAAATAGTATATTTAAAAGTGAGTTACAAGTTTAATTAGTTAGCTAATTAATTACAATTATAAATTTACCTATATGCCCTTTTCAATAACATTAAATACACATATTAAATAAAGTAAATGGAGCATTTCTATTGGTTTAAGACTTATTCTTTTTATTCTTACATAATTTTTCTTATCATTTGAACCCTCCACTATATATTTATTCACGTAAAAAATAGCAAATAAAAATTGATTAAAACCACCCATAATAAAAAAATGTCTATTTATTTCTTTGAAATTTAAAAAAGAACATAATAATTTTAAAACAAATTTACATCATTTAAACTAATTAAATCTCGTTACTTTCATATATTATCTACATACATCGATGTCCTAAACATATCGCTTGTATATGTTTAACTTTTTTCACTTGGTGTGTATTCTCTCTAATTTGAGAAATTTGATTGAGAGGTTATTCAATATGTTTAATAAATTAATAAAAAAACAATGAAAAAGTTTGCCTGTGCAAATTATGGGTTTATTATAGATTGTCATTTACGATTAAAGAGAAGCTAATTCTTTATGGGAAAAAAAAAAAGAAATAAACAGTATATTAATTAGAACTTAAAAGATTCTTAATGAAAAAATAGATTTAAGTAGTTAAATTAATGGAGAACTGAAAATCGATGGAGATTAAATATGAAAAATAAGAGATTTAATTGGTTTTAGCTTGTTTTGATAATACATATTAATATTTGTTAATAATTAAAGAAATTAATGTAGAATTGAATATCGATGGAGATAAACATAAAATATGGAAATTAGTGTTTTGATAATACATTAGATATTAAGTGGAGAGTTCAAATGAGAATAATTTTTTTGTAATAAGAAAAAAAAAATTCAACCAATAAAAATGTTTTATTTTACTTTATTTAATATAAGTATTTAATATTAATCTAATCTAAATTATAATAAAAGACTCCAAATAATGCTACATGGCATTCTCTCCTTCAACCTTATAAATTTTATTTATATTTATTTAATAAATTTCTTTTAGTATTAATATTAATTAATAACCAATATATAAATATCACTTATTTTTATCATTATCTAAAATTAATACATAACTTTAATTTTGCAATTTAGACCCTTTATTTTTTTTACTTTTAACCCAAAGTTTTTCGTCTTTTGCATTTAATCCCAACTCTTTTTTATTTTCAAATTTGGTCCACCATACTTTTCATCTTTCCCAAGTTTTTCGTTTCGTTCTAAATTTTGTGAGTTAAAGCACCGCAACGTGCATGTGGGGTTCAACATTTTTTCGTATATTTTTTCCCGTTTGACTGGCCCGTTGCGTCACATCTATTTTTTTTGCGTTTGACAAGTTTGTCCAACACGCGGGTCCTTGATGGACTTAGTTATTTTTTTCTATGTTTTACGTTTCGATTTAATTTCTCAGCAATGAGCGTGCGTGATTCAAAGATTTTACGCCTGTTTTCGCTCGGCGTTATTTTTTTCCGTTTTTATTTATTTTGTTTTTACGAGCTTTTCCGATGTTGGTGGTCACTGAAAATGGTATAGTATTGTTACTACTTAACACAGTTTTATGACAACCTTTGCAACGCAGAGGCTTAATACTAGTATAAGAGTATATTGGTAAATCTACATAGATCATTAATTTGTAGTCTTCTTTTTTAATAGACAACTACATTAAACTTTTTGTAACTTATCTTCAAAATATATATTTTTCAAAAAAATAAAATAAAATAATTTAAAGTGTAGGATAAATTACGAGGTATATAGGATAAATTACGAGTTGTGTATTATAAATTTCAGCGTGTATAATAAATTTCGAAATATGTAGGATAACTTTTGATGTGTGTAGGCAAAAAAAAAGTTAGTGTGGAGTAGGGATGAGCAAATCCCGATCCCGTCCCGATCCCGAAAATCCCGATCCCGAATTTCGCCAAAACTGGGTACCGATACCGATACTGAAATTTATTGGTACGGTACAGTATCGGTATGGTATCGGTACGGTAGCGGTATTTGAAGGTAAAATTCGGTATTTTACCGGTACCGTACCGATCCGAAAATGCCAAAAAGGTAAAATACCAATACCGAAAATGCCAAAAAGTGGATATCGTTCCGGTACCGAAAAAATTCAGTACGGTATTTTCGGGATCGGGATCGTGATGGTGTTGGAACGGGATCGGGATTTGATACCAAATGTTCATCCTTACTGTGGAGGATGATAGTATTTATGACTAATTAATTAGTCAAAGATGATAATAAATAAGATAAGTGAAAAAAACTATTTAATATTTTAAAAAATTATCCTTTGTTCTTTTTCTTATCAATTAAATTTTCTTCTCAAATGAACCTCCCCTGGATATTAATGTATTATCAAATAATTAAAGGAATTAAGGTAGAATTGAATATCGATGCAGATAAAGATAAAATATGGAAATTAGGAGATTTAATTGCTTTTAGATTGTTTTGATAATATTAGATTAGATATTATTATCAATAATAAATTAAAGGAGAGCTTGACATGTGACATTAATTGAAGTCTTTTATTATAAGTTAGATTTTTTGATACTATTAAAATTAAGTGTGGAGTCTTTTATAATATGTTAGATTATTGTATACTCTTAAAACTAAGTGTCAGTGGTGCCAGGAAAAGCAAAATGGTAAGGTGCACTACTGGTTGGCATGCCTAGGGTGTAGGGTTGTAAACGAATCGAACGTTCAGAGATCAGTTCGTGAACCGTTAGTGGGAAGTTCATTTATGTTCGTTCGTTTAATAAATGAACAAACATGAACAAAAAAATTCGTTCGATTAATTAAATGAACAAACACGAACAGAGAGGTCTCGTTCGTTCAATTGTGTTCGTAATGTTCGATATGGTGTTCGTGAACATTCGTTCATTTGCATTCGTTTATGTTCGTGCATTTGTTTGTGTTTTAGTTAAAGATTTTTGTACTTTCATTTATTTATCTATACTTTTTATATTATATAATTTTTATTTATTTTATTACCCTAACAATTAAACTAGGAAACCCTATTTCCACATTGTTTAGTCGTAATTCCCCTTTACTTTCTCATTATTTACAACGACAAATATGATTGACCTCTATTTCTCAATTAGGGCTTCAAGTTCCAGTGCTATTCTCTGGGCCATTCACCTTTAGCCTTCGTCGCGTTCACCAAATGTATTTGTATTCGTTTGTGTTCGTGAACATGCTCATTTCCTTAATGAACAAACATAAACATAAAATCCTGTTCGGTAAGTGTTCATGAACACAGTTATTTCCTTAACGAACGAACACGAACAAGGCTTTGTTCGTGTTCGTTCGGTTCGTTTACAGCTCTACTAAGGGGTGGTCGTCTCAAGCAAACCAATGCATATGTTTGGAACCATTGGAGGATCATACATGGGGGGTTTGGAGCTTGGGCGGTCCACTCCAACCAACCTGTCCGATAGTGATGTGGTGCCTAAAGTGGGGTTTGATTTATACAAAAAAACAACTTATTTTGTATTTTTTTTATTTTAAATTAACCTTTTTTTAATGTTAAAATTAAAAATTAAACCTAATCAAATTAAAAAACATTTTTTTTTAATTTAAAACATTACATGAACCACATAATTAAACCTAAACAAACCACACAATTAAACCTAAACACATCAGATAATTAAACCTAAACAATATGAGATAATTAAACCTAAACATACAGTATAATTAAACCTAAACAAGACAAGATAATTAAACCTAATCGCCGAGCCAACCCCTAAACCGTCAAGTCGGCATCCGGAGGGGGAGGGGGAGGGGGAGGGGGATGCATACGAGGATGGTTTCTTATCACTTGTCAGGCTACCATGTACATAAATTTTCTCTACTCTATAGTTTCGTATTCCCGATGGGCAGGAAATTGTTTTTGCATCCGTTATGCCGCCACCTTAAGCCATCACGCGGTTGAAGTAAGCATGAAAGATGCTAACCTCCTGAACATAATATGAAACCTTTACAAAGTGGTGTTTGAATTGTGATTGGTTTCTCCAACACGTTGACAAAATCCTTCAGATAAACGTTCTTTAATTTACCCCGCTACTTGATTGCCATAGCATACGTCCATCCAAGAGCTGACCAGAGCCATCTCTTCTACGGTCCAAGGGTTTCTTGCCATTTTTTTATGAATCCTTGTAGTGAGTTGTCAAATTAGAAGTGCACATGTTGCTTGAAATACGAATTGAATTTATAGCCAGTAAAACTTGCTGTTGCAAAACTAGCCGTTTGAAAAAAGTAGTCGTTGAAAAAGAGCCGTTGTTAAGAATTATAATTTTTTTACTATTTTATTTGAATTTATATTAAATAAAAAAGAAGATATCGTAAAACTAAAAATAATTAGTACGAGTTTTATTATTTTAATTTATTTAATAATAAAAATAATTATACATATTAATTAAATAAAGAGTAAAATGCACGGATAGTCCTTGTGGTTTGGTGAAATTTCACCTTTAGTCCCTAACTTTTCAGAATTACACTTTTAGTCCCTGTGGTTTGACAAGTTATTACTCGGATAGTCCCTAAAGCGGATGAAGGTTACTGGGATAGTCCCTGTGGTTTGACAAGTTGTTACTCGGATAGTCCTTGTCATTTCACACCCACTTAACCAGAAAAACTAATCTCCATCCGCTTTGGGGACTATCCGAGTAACAACTTGTCAAACCACAGGGACTAAGAGTGTAATTTTGAAAAGCTAGGGACTAAAGGTGAAATTTCACCAAACCATAGGGACTATCCGTGTATTTTACTCTTAAATAAAATAAAAATATATTATATAAATTAGGTCTAATTTAAATAAAATGAAAAGTAAGTAATGAGGTGAAATTTGGAATGATTTGTCGTTAAAGGAAAAAGTAAGGTTTGGAGTGGTGATTTTTTAAAATTATGTGACATACTAACTAAGCGATCTTATAGATGCTCTAAGAACAAGCAATATGAGAGGGGTTGGATCCCTCCTTAACTTTTTCTTTTCTTTTCTTTTTTTAAGTTGTAAATATATTTATATCATGACTATCAAATGAGTGGGATATCATTCATCAAAGTTAATTATATTCAGATATAGCATAGTAATTTATATAATATGAATTAGCAACATGATTATGCATGTTGCTATGGTACATTGAGTTGTTTTTGTGTTTTCTGATTTGCTTAGTTGTAACCTTAGGTTAGAAGGTTGTACAATGCTTTATAGGTTGTAAAGTTAGCTTCAGCTATTTGTACGAATTATGAATCCTATGCTTGTGCTTTAGCATATTGTATCATGTGCATTTTAAGTTGAACCAGTTTTTAGGGTTCTGTTGTTTTATATTTATTGACATACGTTGGCGGTGGATGCTTGCTTCTTCACCAAACCAAACACGTATGACCCCCACTTTATTTCTTTGACCCAAAGCCAAGACAGATCACCCCTCCCATATGCGACTACTACAACCACCACAACCTTCGAACACACGTATGGGGGTAATGGAGGTCTGTGATGTTCCGCCGCCACGGAGAACAAACCACCAATGGCGATGGCGGCAACGGCTTGGGGTCATCAAAGCCGGGGAGTTGATGTCCTATTGGTTGTCAGAATTGGCGACTGTGTCAACGGTATTTTGCTTTATCTTTCCATAACAAAGGTAATATTTATCTGAAGTGGCCCATTTTAGTCTAATAATCGGTACCATTACCTGTACTATTTGAACCCTTATCGATATTCTTCTTTATAGTTTTCGAACGATGTAAAACAAGTGTAATATCCTTTTGGGCATATCCTGACTTTATTTTTAAGTATTTCTCTTTTATTTGATATACATGGTGGCGGTGTCGTACAAATATTCTCATGAACCGAACCAATATCGACAGAATTTCCGCCGCAACGCGCGAGAGAATATTATTAGTTATTTTAAAAATTCATTGGATTTCTAGAAGAGGTCTTGAGATGGTGTAAGCTAAATTGTTTGTGGTTGGTATAGGTAGGTAGTTAAGCTTACATTAGTGTTTACACCAAGACTAAAAACTAGCTTGTGAAAACATAGTCATTTAATATTCGGTAACTATAGTATCTCCAACAATGTATTATATAAAAATCAATAAACATTTATAAAATCATAGATCAAACTCATTTAACTTCAGTTTTTTAATCATTAAATATTCACATTTAATGTTAAATTTGGTTATTATGAAGTTTATTTTCGATCTGGCATCCAAAATATACTATACACTAGCAAAACTCATACACAACAATTGATTTGTACGCGATAGCTGATTTGTACGGGATATGGACATGTATGTAGTAATTCATGATTCACATAGAACCAAACATGCATATTAATGAGATTTAAGTGATTAAAGTGACCATGAATTCATGTATCATATTACCATTAATCCATATATAACTTTGCAACTTTTTAGTGCATCATCACTTGTACATTGTGCTTTGTGTGTTTTTCAAAAAAAAAGTTTACTTTTTACTTTTAACTCAAATGTTTTTATCTTTTACAATTTTAACCCTACATAATTTGTTTTTTTAACTTTAACCCAAAACTTTTCATTATTTACAATTTAACTTCACAACTTTTGTCACTTATATTTTTCATCTTTCGCAAATTTTCGTTTTACGTATAGTTCTAAATTTTTCGAGTTACTTTTTTGTGCATCATCACTTGTACGTTGTGATTTGGGTGTTTTTCAAAAAAAAAAGTTTATTTTTTACTTTTAACCCAAATGTTTTTATCTTTTACAATTTTAACCCTACATAATTTGTTTTTTTAACTTTAACCCAAAACTTTTCATTATTTGCAATTTAACTTCACAACTTTTGTCACTTATGATTTTCATCTTTCGCAAATTTTCGTTTTACGTATAGTTCTAAATTTTTCGAGTTAATACAACGTGCATGTGTGGTTCAACGTTTTTACCTC
Organism: Helianthus tuberosus; assembly: GCA_030545235.1. Taxonomy (NCBI): domain Eukaryota; kingdom Viridiplantae; phylum Streptophyta; class Magnoliopsida; order Asterales; family Asteraceae; genus Helianthus; species Helianthus tuberosus. Next base: position 5,893 of record JARYGA010009979.1, on the reverse strand, counting down.
TATTTTTTTATGTTTGACAGGTTCGTCGCAACACGCATATCCTAGGTCGAGTCAGTGTTGGTGGTCGATGACGGTTGTGTGACATTAGTACTATTTGACACCATTTTACGCCCCGCCGCAACGCAGGGTGTGCTTTGGGGGGTTTTCAAAGAAAAAATGGTTATGCATATGGTTGTCGTAATATTGGCTTTGGAAGTTTTCCAAAACAAATCATTTTTTTTTACTTTTCGCCCAAAGGTATTTCATAAATTACTTTTAACTCAAAACTATTTGTTTTTTTTTACTTTTAACCCATAACTTTTTATCTTTTGCAATCTATCCTTATAACTTTTTTTATTTTCAACTTTGGTCCTTTATAGTTTTCATTTTCCGCAAATTTTTCGCTTTATGCTTGGTTTTAAATTTTGTGACTTAACACATCGTAACGTGCGTCTTTGGTTTAACGTTTTTACGTTTAGTTCTAAATTTTGCGAGTTAACACGACGCAACGTTCGTGTGTGGGTGAACGTTTTTACATCGTCTATTTTTTTCCCATTTGACAGGTTTAACATAACGTACGGGTCCTAGATTGACTTAGTTATAACTAAAGAATTCCCGCCGCATTGCGGCGGGTCACAATCCTAGTTTACATTACTTTGTAACACAAAAAGAACTGCCAAACTTTGTTATTTTCTCTTTGGAAAATAGGTATGGCCAAATGGAAAAACCAAGGGTTGGTGAGTAGAATGTTTGAAAAGTCAGAAACCCCATGCGCTCTTTTTGTTCATATATGATCCCCTGTAGCTTTTTTGATCACAAGACTGATAAAATGGGATGTGTACCCTCCAACTCGTCCGGTCATCCGCAACCCAACACTCAGGTGATCAATCCAACTCATCACTTTGACGCGCCATCCACCACCATGGAAAACCGTGCAAGCCACCTAACGCTCTATGGATATGGCGAGTTTGTTCAAAAGTCAGCCAGCAACAATGATGCCACGTTGCCAATTCAAGACACAGCAGACAAGAAAGATAGCCATGATGACACCAGGGTAAAAAGAAACAGAACCGAAGATATGGGAAGCATGGATCTTCAGAAGACGGCAAGCCTGAAGTCAGGGATAAAAAGAAACCGAACAGAGGATATAGAAAACAAAGATCTTCAGAAGGTGGCTAGCCTGAAGCAATGGCTTCAGACTCCTGGTGGAGGCGGTGCAGCTGCGGTGATAGCTGCTGCTGCCGCCGATACATCACCCAAGTTTGGTTTTAGTTTCTATGACAATAATAAAGTGACTAATCATATCGATATACCAGAATAGAATTCGGTTTTTTGTTTAGAGTGACTAGCAACAATTGCAAATCGATGAAAACGACTTTATCGGAAAGATTCACAACACAAAATCATCTGTTTAATGCAACATACATACATCATACATGCATATATTTCATATGTTGCTTTATCATTAACCGTCTCGTTTTCATATTCATTCATCAATGCATATTTTTCATGTGTTAAGGTCTAGTTAAAATCCACCCTACAAAGTTTAATCTCACTCTAAAAACCTAACGTCACCCGACACTTACAACTTCTTCCCCCTACCCTTTTGAACCATGGCGTTCTCGGTTAGATATTCGACAAACTCGTCAATTAGATATGGCCACGCACCGTCAGCATCATAGTTTGAAAGTCCGGGATCCACACCCTACAAACGTTAACATACTTAACATACGGATGCTGAAGTACACGAGAAACATAATTTGAGGTGGTGTATCTTACGGTTGCAAACTCTAGTAGTTGAGACCACGTATCCCGAGAAATAGCTTTGTTATGCTTTTCCTGAAATTAACATGAGCATATTTAACGTCTAAAATGACGAATCCACATCGTAAAATGAGATTACTACCTGTAAGAACTGACACCAGTGATCAACCAACGGCCACTTCTTTTCCGCAAACAACAATTGCCACATCCCTATGGCTGTATCCAATGCCAGTGACTTCTGACCCTGAAATCGTGTACTAAAAATGAGTGCATTAAAACGTCTAAAACTAGCTTTATTGTAACACCCGTCAACAACCAATGTGAGATTTACGTGAGTGTTGCAATTATTTTATAAGTAATTACATCCATACCTTTTCCTTTGCCCAGTCAAACGTAAAGATATAGATCTCCTTGAACTTCTCTAAACAAATTAATAACAAAAAAATTAGCAAGCAAGCGTAAGGCTCTTATAAATTAAGCATTTTAAAGCACTCCGTACTTTCATTTAGGCTAAAATATGCAGCGAACAGATACTTCATAAAAAAGGGGTAAAATGCCATTTTCGTCCCTGAGGTCTGGCTACCTTTGTGACTTTCGTCCAAAGGTTTGTTTTTCCGCATTTGGATCCAAAAAGTTTAAAATCTTGCCATTTTCATTCAACTCGTTAACTCCATCAATTTTTTTCCGTTAAATGAGAGGCATTTTCATCGTTTTTGACATTTTTGTGATTATTAAAGAGTTTGGGTGTGGAGAAAGTCAACAGATGTGGATCTTTATTTATATAGTGTTTTTATTTTAATAAAAATGTTTAAAAAGAAGGAAATGCCCCTCATTCATAGTTATCGATAGCGAATAGGGACAAGGTACCTATATGCTGCGTAGCGATAGCGATGAAATTGTGCCCGCTAATTCGTATTTAGCGATAAGGTAGTGAAAACTTTAAGAAATAAAAAATAGCTATCTATAATTTTTTACACTTTCTATGTGAATTTTTACAAGTTTTAGGGACTAAATGTGAACTAATGAAAGGGGTTAAATGTAAAATTCTACAAAGTTATTTAACCCTAAAAAGGCTAAAACACAAGAAAACGCAGCCGCTCTTATTCTTCCTAGTTTCCAGCAAGTTTCCGGCAGAAATTGCAGGTTTCCAGCTGGAATTCGTCGTCGGAATCCGCTACAATCACGGTATGGAGTCGCTATTTAACAGATTGCGAGACATGGGCGCTTCGCTACGAAGCGCGCGATAGCGAACGCTATCTTCGCTATCGATAGCCATGCCCTCATTAAAGAAAAAATGGATGGAGTTAACGAGTTGAATGGAAATGGCAAGATTTCAAACCTTTAGGATCCAGGAGCGGAAAAACAAACCTTTGGACGAAAGTCGCAAAACTGGCCAAACCTCAAGGACGAAAATGGCATTTTACTCAATAAAAAAAAATAAAAACAGATAGTCAGACTTGATTTTTAACTAATAAAAAAGTTAAATTAAGGTACATACGGTTATCACTTAGTTCAGAACGTATATACGGTAAACGCTCACGAAACCTCTCCAACGTATCTATCCTGTCACACAAATTAGAAAACAATACCAAGTAAATTTATAACATATCATTTCTAGATGCGGAAATAACGGATGCGGTTAAAACTGTAAGTACCCGAGAGAGTGCAAGCCACCGACAAATTCCTGTTTGGAGAATTCACACATGGTAGCAGCCTTCATGTACCATGAGATGACCAACTGAAGTAACAATCCAAAGTTATGCCAATTATGTTCAAAATGTATCTAACTATAAAAACGTTCTAGAAATTTCATTTGAAATTAGCATTTATGATCGCATACCATGACAATATCTTGAGGGTCTACCTGTAATATAACAAACAAGTAATGTCAAATAAATAATATCTCGTCTAGACACAAATGTAAAAGTAATCAGTGGCAATACTTCAAGCTACTCTGTGACGTGTGAATTCTGACACGACACGAAAACACATGAACCTAACACGAAATTTTTTGGGTTTAGTCTTAACAGGTTTGGGTCAATTTCAGCTTGAATCCGCGAACCCGTTTAGCTAAACGTGTCGGGTTCGTGTCAACCCGGTCGAGTTAACGGGTTGACCCATTTAACCCATTTATATTATATTATATTTTTTTACAATATGTTTTATGTCATAAATTATATTGGGTGTGTATTTTATGCCATAATTATAACTTAAAAAGATAATTGACATAAGATATATGGATGGGAGTTGGCTACAAAGCCCATTTTTCCTACAAAGTGTACAAAGTCATAAACACCAAAATTTCAGCCATAAAACACACTCAAAACACACAAATAACAAAGTGAAGATCACTAAAACACAATATCCAAACCATAGTTGTCGATAGCGAATAGCGACAAATAGCGACAAGGCACCTATAGGCTACGTAGCGAATAGCGACAGATAGCGACGGCTATTTTATAAATAGCGATTACACTAGAAAAAGAATTTTGAAATTTTTTATATGTATATTACATCAAAATACCCTTGTATATATGCTATTTTACATGTATATTTAACAAAAACTAATAGTTAGTAGCAAAAGTTTAGGATATGTTGGGTGTGTGAATGAAAGTCTCAAAAGGTGGTAAATACTTTGTCCCACATTGGTGTGTGAACAAAGTGAGTGGTTGTTTATAAGGTAAAGTCAGCTCCGAAAACCTGGGCCCGCGTGGGACAGTTTTTGCACCATTTAACCTTCTTTTTTTTAAGCAGGGTTATGCAGTTTTCGTTTTTTTAAGCAGGGTTATGCAGTTTTTTAAATGGTCCAAGCAAGAGGTGTGAAATACAGCCTGAAAAAAAAAAAAAAAAACCAGCAACCTGTCGCTAACATCCATATAGCGACACTTGGTCGCATGGCTACATAGCGCGCTATAGCGGTCGCTATAGCCGCCATTAACAACTATGATCCAAACATAAAAACTTCAACCCATAAATGGACTTTGTAGCCGAACCCCACCCAAGATTTATAATTTAAATGTAATTGTATTATATACATTTGTGTTTTTTAGTAAATTTTATTTTTTAATACATTAATTTGAGGAAAAAATAAAAAAAAATCGGGTTGAACGGATCGTGTTCGGGTCAACCCGCGAATATTCAGGTCGTGTTAGAGTTCATATGTATGACATGATTTTCGGGTTCGGGTTGGGTTGAACCCGACAACCCGCGAACACGACCAGTTTAGCACCCTAGTGACTATGTGTATCATTAACACTTCCGGAAAAAAACCCCGGTTTTTTAATGTGAAGTAAGATGAAAATGTATGCTAGATTTACCATTAGGTCATTGCATAGGGTGCTAATACCATCAGCCAAAATCATATCAGCATAAGGATCTGAAAGGCAAACATAAAAGAATTATATCGAGTCAGCCTGGATCATATCAAAAAGCGTATTTGAATATAAAAAGTCAAACACGGCCCATTTTTTGATAATACATGCCTTTGTATCTATTGTAGAGTTTCTCGAGATGTCTTGAATCTGTAGATGACTGCTGGACTTGGGGTTGACTATAGAATACATCGATTGCTCCTTCAAGATACCAATCACTGGCCTTCAAAGCCTGTAGAGCAACTCTCTCACTACAACAAAAAATAGAAAAAAAGCCATCAAAATCAAACAAATTGTACACATAAAATCACAGCAATTTAAATGCGTGCTAACTCTAAAAGGTCTTAACTCTTAACTAAATAAATGAAAGTTGTAACCAGCTATTAACTAACAAATAAAAAGTATTGTACTAGCTATATTATTCTTCATAACTACGGAAATTATTCGAATTTAATTAATAATATACAGATTTTTAACTTGAAGGACACGATAGTTTTGTGAAGAGTTTGCAGGGTATGTCATATGCATGTTTAAAAGGGAAGACATTTCCTCAAAAACATCCCTACACTGAAATACCTCCTTTATAGCTAAATTATTATATTTATATCTCTTTTCTACACAAGGATACCCTACTATAACACATTATACAGTACAGCCTTTAGTGTGACTTTATCTTTATAAAGCTTAGTGGTAGTTGCATAACTAATCAGCCTGGTTTTGAATATTGAGATATCCATAACTAGCTGATCTACCATGAAGGATTGCAAAAAGAGTTATCC
>JARYGA010009978.1:0-24014 GCA_030545235.1 Helianthus tuberosus | reverse complement strand
ATACTAATTTGACAAGGAATTACGAACTTAACAAAACTTATTAGGGACAATACAGACATGTTTATAGGACCGATTTTCAGTCCTTAAAGTAATACACCTGGGACTAAACTATCTAGTATCCGAGACTAATTTTTAGTCATCGAAGAAATGCATCAGGGACTGAAATGACATGGTACCGGGAGGTAAGTTTAGGATTGAATATTTATGTAACTGAGACCGACTATTAGTCCTGTTTGGTGTTGTACAATAGGGACTGATTCTTAGTTGTTAAAACCAGTATCTAGTACTAGGTATCCAGGACTGGCTGGGGACTGGCAAATCAGTCCCTGATAACCATTAGGTTATCAGGGACTGATTCTTACGCATCAGATACTGATTTTTCAGTCCCCAAAAGTCATTTTTTTGTAGTGCTTTTTGTGGATGTTTGGGGACATAGATCTATGACGTGTGGGTGGGTTTTTCGCTTTGTTCTTCAACTTGATCTTCATCTTTATAATTATCCCACTTTTCAGTGTAATTGATCTCTTCTCTTCATCCAAGCCTTCTTCAAGAACAAAGAACACAAAATGACATATGACTATCATCAGTATCTTTTTCTTGAAGATTTGTCCATCTCATGCAGCAAAATCTTACTGAGTTACTCCCCTCACCTAACAATCCATTCAGTGAAACTTCACGAAGAACTATACTGAATATCCAAGAAAGCATATTAGCCATCTTTGATTTTTTTTAATTTTTTGGCCTTTTATAGTGAGTGGTATTTAGTAGTATTGGCGTTTGTTTTTTTGGTTTGATCAAATGGAAGTTGCTGAGACGTATCATTTTATAGGATGTCTTTTTGGGGCTTAGGTTAGGCGGAGCATTATTATAATAAAGTATTCATCGTTTCAGTTACTGTTTGTAATTATTGTTTTTTATAAGCTTTATCTATGAAGTCTGTAAGACGTCTCATCTTTCAAGTTTGGCGTTTTAGATTCTAATATAATAAATTTTCCGTCTCGTCAGTTTATCGTTTTGTAGTTACCCTTTTCAAGTTTGGTTTTTATTTTTTTTTATTTTGGGTTTTTTATAATACTTGTCCAAAGTAATTTTATTATAGTTTGGTAGTTTTTGGGGCGTTTTATGGCATGATGGCGTTTTGACAAGCATTTGGCTGTGTGGCGTTTTTATTACATATGGCGTTGTTATTATATAACAATTAACTGAAAAAGAAAATTAAAAAAAAAATATATATTAACAATTGATCTTCCAAATCATCACTGTCACCAGTCTCTTTCTTCTTTTGAAGCATCTTCACTGGCTGTTTCGACTTTCGTATGATTTATTTTGATTTTTGTTTTTGTTTTTTTTGAAGTAGTTTTTTTGTTGCCGTGTGGAAGCACCAAGTCTGAAATCAGCCTCTTTTTCTTGAATATTTGTCCATCTTATGCAGCAAAATGTTATTGAGTTTACACCCTTCAGCTAACAATCTTTGAATTTCCAATGAACGATGTTTAATTTTTTAACTTTTTGGCGTTTTATCGAGAAAAAGAACACCACTAAATAAAAGAACCTTAAAACTCTTAATTTGATCATGCTAAATCAATAATGTTTTGTTGTATGGTGATGGACAACATTGTTAATCCTCAGTTAAGAAAGATGTCTGACAATGTTGTCCACCCCCATACAGCTAAACTTTATTGACAACAAACCTCAATAATGTTTTTTGTATGTTTTGGCGTTATAAATTGGATGGAAGTTGAGGATAAAGTCAATAAGATTTTACTCAATGAAATGGACAATATCCTCACTTAAGGATTTTGTCCATTACATTGAGCGAAACCTTACCGAGAACCAAACTGATTTCAAATAAACGTTTTGGTTTAGAGGATATTTGATGTTTGAGTTTTTTGGCGTTTCTATGACGAATGGTATATATTAAACATGGTGTTGGGGTTTTTGTGTGTTTTAATGGAAGGTCTGAGATGTTGTATATATAGGATGTTTTTTGGCGGTTTTTTTAGGCGGGATTTTATTATAATTAAGTTTGGTGTTTTATATCTAATGGCGTTTTTTAGATTGGGATGGTGTGTGCTATTGTAGGTTAAGGTGGTAATTTTAATGGCGTTTTATTTCATGAGATGTCGTTTTGTGTAGAGAAGTCAAAAGACTTTTTTTACCCTTAATGAAGCGCGCCACAACAATAAAAGTTATGTTATTTATGAAAACGCCACCGCATCATCTAGTCCATAGATTGTTTTAATCTGACGATCCATAACCGTTCTCTTCGTTTTCACACTTTTCACCGTTTTCTCTAAATCCTGAGTCATTGTGTTATAGGTTCTAGTTGTGTTTATTCTACTATCCATTGTGTTTTAATCTGTTGTTCATTGTGTATTAGTCTGTTGTCCATTGTGTATTTTATTTGCTTTCACTAATTGTTTTACGTTATATCCATTGTGTCTTTTATCTGTTGTCGTTGATTGTGTTTTTAGTATACTTTCCATTATGTTTTTAATTTGATACTCATTGTGTTTTACGTTATGCCCATTATTTGTCATCGATTGTGTTTTTGGTCTACTTTCCATTTTGTTTTTAGTTTGATACCCATTTTGTTTTATGTTATGTCCATTGTGTAATACGCAACTGAGTTTTCTCATTATCTTTTACGTTATGTCCATTTTGTTATACGCAACTGGGTTTTCGGTTTTTTCTAAATATAACAATATGGTACTCATACTAAAGATAAAAAGACGCTCGATTTTATGGTATATATTTTTTTATAAACAAATGACTTATAACAAATTATGGACGTTTAAACAATAGGGGGGAAATAACATGTGACTTGCATGTGTATAGTCTTTTTATTTTCTTTGATAAAATTACCCTTCCCACTTTACATTTCTTATTTTATACTCCTTTATAGAATAACTCAACCCTAGATTTAAATAACCTCAACTTTTACCATTTGACTATTAGCACTCCTAACTTACGAATTGTAACACCTCGCTCCCAACTTTCAACTTAATTTCCACCGACACTTCCAAACTAACTGAACCTTAACCCAATTGCTGATGTTGCCTCTTTTTTGCTGATGTGGCTTCTGAGGTGGCATTTATTTTGGTGACGTAGCGTATGACGTAACTTTTTGATAGTGTGGCATTTGATGTGGCACTTGTTTAGTCACGTAACATCTGTCGTCAGCTAACCGAGTTAGAATTAAGTTAATTTGAAACTGCAAAAAGGGAAATACGTTAAAAAATTAGAAGTGGCGTGTCATAATTTAGGAGTGCCATTGACCAAATGTTAAAAATTGAGGTTATTTAATCCATATCCAATGAAAAAATCAAGCTTCAACGATGCAGATATTTGAACATGAGATGTAGAGATTCCAACGGTTTGACGTATTCTTATTCTCCGTTTGTTAAAAAAAAAGATTAAAATTAATCTTTACTTTTTTTTTTCTTGTTTTGGATTTCTTTGTGACACCAAAAAGAAATTATGATAAAGGTTAGTCAAGTAGATGAATTAATTAGAGCCAAAATAAACTTAAATAGGTTTAGGTTGCTATTATATATATAGGGGCATAATTTAAGGAAAATGGTGAGAAGTGTGAAAAATGGTGAGAACGCTTATGAATCGTCTGATCAAAACAATCTATGAATTAGATTGACATGATGGTGTTTTCGTAAATAACATAAACTTTTTAAAAGTGGACACGGTTTAATAAGGGCAAAAAGGTAAATGTGCACCTACAAAACACATCAAATGAGACCGAAATATATATACTTCCCAGAGAAACCTCCCCAACTCCTACGGAAAATGCGAAAACCCTAGAAACACGAAACCACAAATATTATGGCCTCTAATGATCAAACAAGATCCAGAGGCAAAAAAACTAGTGAGTTAACTTCGATTTACATTATGCTAGTTTTATGATGTTTTTGGCGTTCTAATTTATCCATAAACGTGCAGTTTCTATGGGTGTGGATGAGGAAGGGTCATTTGCTCCAAAATGCCAAAGAACCACCGAGCAAAGAAAGAAGACAACAACAAAACATGGTACAGGTGGTTAGTTTTTATATGTTTGTTTGTAAAACTCCATATATCATGTAATATACTTTGATAGTTTGTTACTAAACACCAAAACATGTATCATTTGTATAATATTGTTTAAATATATGAGAACACCATTTTATATATATCATTTGTGTTATTAAACGTCATGTATCATCTGTGATTATGTTATTGAACAACATATATCATTTCTGTGTGTTATTAAACGCCATGTATCATTTGTGTTATTAAACGCCATGAAAAACAAAAATGCCATGAAAATCAATCATGTTTTATAGGCGAAGAGGGGTTGAGAGTGAGAATAAATGTGCACACCAGGAAGGCCCAAAACGCCAATAAGAGGAATGCCTTAAGTCAGGATGTTGAGGAAGAACCATTTTATGAGTTCAGTGGGGCTAGGGTTTTGTCAAGAGTAAAACCTACAAACTTGACTGCTTGGTTTATAAATCAAAATCAAAATCAAAGACATGCAGTATAAAACATAGGGTTTGGTGCTGCACTAAGGATGAAAATAGACAGGAAACCCATGAAAACGCCATGATGAGTAATTCATAATGAATAATAAATAATAAGAACTGATGTTACTGTCTTCATAAAACATGTTAACGAAAACGCCATGATTTGAGTAATTAGCAAATAGTATCCAGGTGTAAAACGCCATTGATCATAAACAATATGCATATCTTAGAACCCAATGACAATTAACATTAATATTTAAAACAGCAAATATTGAATATAGTAAGAACGCCGTTGAAACACAAACAACATTTAAAAAAAAACGGTTAAAAACACGCTATTGAAACACGTAATAAAAGAACAAAACGCCATATCTGTTGAATATAGGTAGAACACCATTGAAACATAAACGCCATTTCAAAAAAAAATTACTTTGAAAAAACGTCATTTAAACAAACATAAAGAACAAAACGCCATTTCTATCGAAATTTTGTTTGAAACGGAATCATAATGCCATTATTAGGGGAACGTGGGCGATGATAATCGTACCCCTGCATATCATTTAGCGCCCCCTGCCACGTGTTCGACTAAGATCCGTTCTCACCGTTTTCACCCTTCCAACCGTTTTCTCCTGATCACGTTTCTCTCTCTCTATATATATAAAGTATATCATACAATATGCCTTAACGTACGCTGCGTACGCGATGGCAAAATCGCACGTTATGTTACCAAAATTGAAAAGCGCATGTTGTGAAAAACCAAATATCGCATGTGATAAAAAAAAGTTTGCATGTTAAAAAAAATAAATTCGCATGTTCAAAAAATCAAAATCACATGTTAAAAAAAAAATCGCATGTTGATACTGCTTCGCGTACGCAGCGTACGTTAAGGCAATTTGTACAATAATCGGTCTCTCTCTGTATATATATATGTATGTATGGGTAGGGGGAATACTAGAATGGAATCCCAGTCCCACCTTTATTAGGCAAACTTTACTTTGAAAACCTATCTAATGGTATAAAGATTGTCCACGTCGCCTATTAACTTTTGCATTAGAGGGGTATTTTTGGTATTTTCACCCTTGCCTTAATCTTCTATTCATGACAATCCAATGGAACAAGTATGATGAACCACTATTGTAACGCCTCGCTTTTGTAACTTTCCTTATTTAGAAAGTTTGTTTGTACTTTCCAATTATTGAAACTTGTATTCCCTTGTAATCGTATTTCATTTCAAACGTTGTAATCTAAGACTTGAATCATAATGAAAACTCGATATTTTATTCACTTGTGTTATCCATAATACGTAAATACTTGTTAAACATTCGTGATACATGCATACTTAATACAATTTATACGAAAATTCATACGTGTTTATACGTGCAAAACTCAATTATACATTTATTTATTTATTTATGCATTACACTTATACATTGCACTTACACGTGTAAAACGCTTAAAACCAACAAATTACGCAACTTAAAATTCGAGCATAAGGGACTGGTCCCTCTCGCATGAGAGGACCCTCTCGTCCCAAATGCCCCACTCGTCCGAGATCCACTCGTCCCAAACCTCACCTTCAGTCTATATGTTGGGATTGAACCCTATCAGAGGAACAGATAATTAAAGCCAAAACTGGATCAGAGCAGTGGATCTAGAATAAGCAGATGTTTACATACAAATCTCTCCCCTTGAAAGTGATTTCATATCTGCTGACCTCCTATCTGCTGATCTTACTAAGTGCTGACCTACAACTGCTGCCAAATGTCAAAGACTGATGAAAGACCAAAGCTCTGCTGATTCAAACTACTGCCTGGAGTCTGGTACTGCTGATCCGGACAAGCACTGCTGGGTCCACAGCAGTGGAAGGATGCAGCAGCTGTTTAAGTGTCTTTTATGTAATGAAATGTAATAGCAGTAGTTTAGTACATCAGTGTTTGTATAGATCAGAGGTTAGAGTTTGTTAGGAGGTTAGATGTCACTTTCATGGTGACGTCAGTTAAGATGCTCAGTAGTTTGCTAGTGCCTATAAATAGTTCAGTACTTTGTACTATTCTATTAGCTCTTGTAATACCGTCTTCTTTGCACGAACAAACGCTGAGCTCTGGCTGAGGGGGAGTTTGTATTCAAGCATTACTTGTAATCGTTGTTGAAAGTTAATTCAATCATTCGGTTCCTTGTTTAAAATGTCTTGATCAAAGAAATACTCTCGTTTGATTGTATGCAAAGTTTGTTTTCATATTAATTCCGCTGCACAACTCTTTCATTTTCATCTTAATCTCAAACGTAAAATACAATCAGAAATAAACTCAGATCCAACAATTGGTATCAGAGCCTGGACAGTCAAATTTGATTTAACAATCATTTTGACATAAATAGTTCGGCTCATAATAGTTGATACTGATCGTTTGTTTGTCCGTTGAAAAACAGAGCAAGGATTAATCACCATTAAATTTGATTTCTCAGTGTCTGTAAAACATCAAGAATGACGTCACAATCTCAGGATGATAAAAACAACATCGGCCTGCTTTTTAAACCACCTATGCTAAAAAGAAATGAGAACAATATCTGGCAGAGAAGGATGGGTCACATCCTTGCTCAACAAAGCACAGGTTGTTGGAGGTCTGTCATTTATGGTCCCCATGTTCCTTCAGTGCCAAGCGCTGAAGATGCTAAAAAGTTCGTTCCAAAACCAGTTGAGAATTATACCGAAACCGACTTTCAAAAGATCGAACTAGATGCTAAAGCGTTTAGCATCATAGCATCAGCGTTGCCCAATGAGATATATGCTGGACTGTTACACTGTAACAGTGCCAAAGAGTTATGGGACGCACTTAAGGAACAGTTTGGGGGAACCGAAGAAGTCATAGAAAACAATAGGGAAATCCTGAACCAACAGTCTGAAACATTTTGTTACGTTAAAGGTGAATCACTAACGCAACAATTTGAGCGTTTCAGTTGTCTCATCAGTGAACTGAGGCTTGTTAACACCACTTTTTCAAACTCAACTCAAAATAGCAGGTTCCTCAGATCACTGCCAGAAAAATGGGACACCATAGCTTTTGTCACCCGAAACTCACCTGAGTTCAAGGATCTGACCTTGACCCAACTCCACGGTCGACTCCTGACCTACGAAAGGGAGTTGAACCAGAAAAGGAGGTTACAAGAGTCAGGAAAAGTTACTGATGATTACACTTTCGGTAATACTGCTCTTCTGGGTCAAGAAGAATCTGGGAGCAGTGGTAAGGATCAGGGTTATGATCACTTTATTGACATAACTGCTGGTGCAAATTTTAACAACCCTGATCCTCACTCTGCAAGTTATGCATTCACTGCTAACGAAAACCAGATGTCAGATAATCTAAGCTTTGAACTCAATAATTTACAACATTTTGATCCCACTGACTTAGAAGTGATGGATATCCTGCACCAATTGGCTTTGTTAAGTGTTAGAACTAGCAAATTCTATAAAAGAACAGGGAGAAAATTCCCAGGACTTCATGGGAATTTGAGGGTTGGGTTGGATAAATCGAAAATCAAGTGTTACAAGTGTAATAGGTTAGGGCACTTTACTAGGGAATGCAGAAGTCAAAACAATGGACCAATAGTTACTCATCCTAGCTCTAACCCTAGACCACAAAGTCAAAACACTGTTCACTATACCCAATATACCCCTGCAGCTCAAGTGAACACTGCTCACTATGCTGCTGCCCCTGTGCCAGTGCACTATGTCCAAACTACTGTTCCACAGATCCAATATGTTCAAACCCCTGCTCCACAGGTACAAGTGCAACCTGTTGCACCTCAAACCACTGCTCCAGCAGCAGTACAACCAGATCAACAAAGCTTTTTCACTCAAGGGTTTGTTGACTGGAGCAGTATGCCTGAAGACCTTAGTGATGAAAATTTTGCACTCTATGCTTCTAATGATTCTTCTCATGATGAGTTTTGTTTGATGGCATTAGAGTCAATACAGGAGGGGGTTGAAACTGAAGAGGAACAGCTGAGCATTGAAACAGTGGATGAGGTGACTGAAGCAGTGGTTACTGCTGTGGCTAGTGAACTACTGTTGGGAGAAAGTTCAGGTACCCTGATTGAACCAATGACAGATCCATGGTCCGAAGAGGACAAAGAAGAAGAGAAGGAAGAAAATGCTGGTGAAAAGAAGGTGAAAGCTGATGATGAGGAAGATCATCAATGTGATTGTGCAATGATGGCAGCTGCCAAGGTATCTCCTCAAGTTCTTGAAAAACTGTGTTCTGACAATTGCATAATTGCTTTTGCTAACATCAAAGAGGTGAATGAAAACCTTCGGGATAAAATCTTGACTGATGAGGTTAAATTTGAAAAGTCTTTAAAAGAACTTAAAAACAAATTGACTGAAAAAGAAAAGGAAATCAGCTGTCTAAAAGAAGAGCAAAGCATAACCAAAACCCAACTTCAAACTATGGTAGAAAAATACTAAGTTTGCAAAAAGGAGTTGGAATCCACCCAGATTACTTGTGAAAGATGGGTGGAATCCTGCAGAGGATATGAGGTGATGCTTGCTAAACAGATTGAAAGCAATGTGAAATTTGGGGTTGGTTATAGAAAATATGATGATGAACATATTGCTTTTGAAAAATCTATCCAAATCACTGATGAAGCTACTGAGCTCATCCCCATAAACAAGAATGGCCAAGAAGTGAAAATCACTGACAAACTTGGTAACAAAATCACACTTACCAGACCAATGGGATCCTCCACTTTCAAGGAGCTTGAAGATCATCAGTTTAAACCAAAATGGTCTGATGAGTGTGATATTCTTGAAAATTTCAAGCCAATGGACTTTACATCAACTGATGGTGTTAAAGCTCCAAAAGCTAAAGTCATACCTCTCAAGGACATCCCAGCAGTGGTTAAAACCTCTGATGCAAAGGAGTCTGAAAAGAGAAAGAAGAAAGAAAAAATTGACAACTTGTTTTGTGAATTCTGTGAGAAAAGGAATCATCTAACAAAAGACTGTTTCCACTTGAAAGCTTATGAT
Organism: Helianthus tuberosus; assembly: GCA_030545235.1. Lineage (NCBI taxonomy): Eukaryota > Viridiplantae > Streptophyta > Magnoliopsida > Asterales > Asteraceae > Helianthus > Helianthus tuberosus. The sequence goes on along the minus strand of JARYGA010009978.1, from coordinate 14,477 downwards.
TTAAACAGAACAAGTGTCATTGTTTCAGCAGAAAGTTGCATTGTTTGTGGTAAAACAAACCACAAAACTCAAGCATGTGTGTATCTCAAAAACTTTGATGTGAAAAAGAATGAGTACATGGCTAAAACATCCTTGAGTCCATCATCATCATCATCAACATCTGTCAAATTCACCAAGAAACAACCACTGTTTGTGCCAGTTGAAACAGCTGTCACAAAACAGCTGAACCAAACATCTGTCAAAAGAGATGTTCAGGTTACTGATGCACCCCCTGCCAATCAGTTTAGAAAAGGCAAGGAAAAACAGTCTTACCAAAGGATTCCACACGTTCATGAGGCCTACAAAAGGTCCTCTAAACCCAGAGTGAATAGGCATCCTTTTGGTTACCAACAGGTGATTGGTCAGGACCCACAACAGTGGTTAGAGAAACACTGTCCTAAAACAATCCAAACCCCTGACCTAACCACTGTCCATCATGCTGCATCCATCCCAGACACTGTTGAGACCCCATCCAAAGCCTTGTTGGCTTTGGAGACCTTAATGAACTATTCCTTTTACTTCATGTGCAGGGAGCTTCTGCATGCTTTGATAGTCTTTGGTATGTAGATAGTGGAGGCTCCAGGCACATGACAGGATGTAAAGCCCTCCTCAAAGACTTTAAAATCCATGGAGGGGGTGATATATCCTTTGGGAATAATAGTAAAGGAAAAGTTCTGGGGTCTGGTACAGTGCAATCTGGAAATGTAAAATTTGAAAATGTCAATCTGATAGACAATCTAAAATTCAACCTTCTGAGTGTGTCCCAAATGAGTGATAGGGGATTTGGGTCATTCTTCACAAAAGACTGTTGTAGGATTGTTGGACCAGACATGGTAAAAAAGATTGAAGCAATAATCAAAACTGGTCAAACTAAACTTGTTGCTCAAAGAAGTGGCAATGTTTATGTTGTTGACATGTCAAAAGAGTGTCCCAGAGCTTGTGCCTGTCTGTTCTCAGCTGCCTCTAACAAAGAGACAGAACTTTGGCACAGAAGGCTGGGGCACACAAATCTTAAGACAATCACAGAAATTTCAAAAAATGGTTTGGTGAGAGGCCTACCACAAAAATTGTTTTCATGTCCTAAACATTGCATTTCCTGTTTAAAAGGAAAACTGCATAAATGTTCTTTTAAGTCCATTGAAGAGTCCAAAACAACCCAGTGTTTGCAAATGCTACACATGGATTTGTTTGGCCCAGTTCAAGTCATGAGCCTCAAAAAGAAAAGATACTGTTTGGTTATTACTTTTCTAGGTTTACATGGACTTTCTTTTTACACTCTAAAGATGAGACTGCAGGCATATTGCAAGACTTTGTGACACAGGTTGAAAAGCAATTTGACCTTCCAGTGAAAAGCTTTAGGAGTGACAATGGCACAGAATTCAAAAATAAGGAGTTGGATGCCTTCTGTGTGAAGAAAGGGATTGTAAGGCAGTACAGTATCCCTAGAACACCAGAGCAGAATGGGGTAGTGGAAAGGAAGAACAGAACTTTGATTGAGGCTGCCAGAACCATGCTTGCAGATTCAGGTTTGCCATTAACTTTCTGGGCAGAGGCAGTAAACACTGCTTGCTATGTTCAGAACAGAGTTTTAATAAACCCCAGGCACAAAAAGACTGCTTATGAAATTCTGTATAAAATCAAACCACTGATCTCATATTTCAAAGTGTTTGGCTGCCCATGCTTTATTTTGAACTTAAAAGATTCCATTTCAAAATTTGCAGCGAAAATTGATTGTGGTTATCATTTGGGATACTCAACCACTGCCAAGGCCTACAAAGTGTTCAATACACAGACCAAGGCAGTGGAGGAGACTTTGAATGTAAAGTTCAATGAACTTTCATTAATGAAAATCCCAGCAAACCCTGCTGATCTGTTTGATCTTGAAAAATTTACTTTTGAAAATACTGCTGTCAAGACTAACAGTGCAGGTCCATCAAAGGATAATACACCAGACTATGGGTATGAAATCATCATCCCTCAAAGGCCTGCCACAAAGGGAAAAGCACCAGCTGTTCAAAACAGTTGTCAAAGCTCAACCACTGCTACCTCAACAGTTGTTGACCAAAGTAGCCCATCAACCATTGCTTCCACATCCTCAAACACTGCTGACAAAAGTCCTCAAACAGTGGATAAAAGTCAGCAGTTGTCCACTTCATTACCTCCTATTCCACCACCTTTTGAAGCCACTGCTAGATCATCAAAGTCCCCAGTAGTGGTTAGCTCAGATAATACACATTTGCAGCCTTCACCAACCAATGCCATCATACCATACCAAGGAGATTTAATCTTCTTGAGATCTCATCCACCTGATCAAATCATTGGCAACATAAATGAAGGGGTGCTCACAAGAAGCCAAACCCAAAACATTTGTCTTTTTGCTGGTTTTCTATCACTCCATCAGCCAGTCAAGTACCAAGAGGCACTGAAAGACAACAGCTGGGTAGAAGCCATGCAAGAGGAGCTCCAACAGTTTAAAAGACAATAAGTATGGGAGCTTGTACCACTGCCAGAAGAGGTTAGTCCCATTGGCACAAAGTGGGTCTTTAAGAATAAAACTGATGAAAGGGGTATTGTTGTCAAGAATAAAGCCAGGCTTTTGGTTCAAGGCTACAGACAGGAAGAGGGGATTGATTATGATGAAACATTTGCCCCTGTTGCAAGATTGGAAGCAATTAGACTGTTCCTGGCCTTTGCTGTCAACCACAATATGAAGGTGTTTCAAATGGATATTAAAAGTGCTTTCCTCTATGGTACAATTCAAGAAGAGGTGTATGTTTGTCAACCTCTAGGTTTTGAGGATCCATTTTATCCAGATCATGTCTACAGGCTAAACAAAGCCTTGTATGGCTTGAAACAAGCACCAAGGGCCTGGTATGAAACTCTTTCCAACTTCCTACTCTCAAATGGTTTCAAAAGAGGTACCATTGATAAAACACTATTTTTAAAATGGAGAGGGAAGGATTTAATGATTGTCCAGATTTATGTGGATGACATTATTTTTGGAAGCACATGTAACTCAATGTGTGAAGAGTTTAGAGAACTCATGACAGCTGAGTTTGAAATGAGTGCAATGGGTGAGCTGCAATGCTTTCTTGGTCTCCAAGTACAGCAAATGCAAAATGGAACTTTCATTCATCAAAGCAAATATGCTAAAGAACTTTTAACCAAATTTGATATGAATGATTGTAAACCATGCAGCACACCCATGGCAACAAATAAGCTGGTCATGTCTGATGAAAAAGATGAGCTGATTGACCAAACACTTTATAGAAGCATGATTGGGTCTTTACTGTACCTAACTGCATCTAGACCAGACATCATGTTTGCAACATGTGTCTGTGCAAGAAGTCAATCAGCTCCCAGAAAATCAAATCTCATTGCTGTAAAAAGGATCTTCAGATACATAAAAGGTGCTCCCACACTTGGTATCTGGTATCCAGCAAATGGGAACATCAAGCTTTCAGGTTTCTCAGACAGTGACTTTGCTGGATGTAACACCACAAGGAAGTCCACATCAGGAGGGTGCCAATTTCTAGGTGATTGCTTAGTTTCCTGGCAAAGCAAAAAGCAAGCAGCTGTTTCAACATCCACTGCTGAAGCTGAATACATTGCTGCTACAAGCTGTACAGCCCAACTCCTGTGGCTTCAAAATCAGTTGCTGGATTTTGGTATCACTGCCTTAAAGACACCACTAATGTTGGACAGCCAGGCAGCAGAAAATATCATCAAAAATCCAGTTTCTCACTCTCCCACCAAACACATCGACATCAGACATCACTTTGTGAGGGATTGCTATGAAAAAGGTTTGATTTCTCTGCATCATGTCCCAACTAAAGACCAGCTGGCAGATGTGCTCACAAAAGCACTTGATACAGCCACTTTTGAAAGCTTGGTCTCTAGGATTGGGATGCTGAACATGGAATAACAAGCAACATCTTGTTTTTCTATGAATAAAGGCAACAAAATGTTTTCAGAAAATCAAAAATCCATCCTTAAAAATAGCTAAAAATGAAATTTTCATTTAAATCCTTAAAAGTCTGCCATTAACCACTGATTGTTCAAAAGTCTGCTTTACTTCAAAAGCCTGTCCACTGCTGAAAGACAACCCCTGTTCTCTCATTTCATTTGATAAACTTTGTTGTTCAAAAGCAGTGTCTTATCCACTGATATGCTATCCACTGATAGTGAAAATCATCCACTGCTCTATTACCACTGCCTTCATCAGTCACTTTCATAAAAGTACTGTCCTTCACTTTCACCAGGGGTTGTCACGTGGGCAGTACATATTGGTCAGACTTTTTGTAACGGCTGCCACGTCAGCATTCACTTTCTTCCCTATAAAATCCCCCACTCACCAACAAAACAGGGTTTTACTGTCGAATTGAATTCTTAAAAATTCTCTTCTCAAAGCAGTTTTTCATCTCATTTTTCACAAATTTCTTCGATCATTCATCTTCAAAATGACAAAATCGAAGTCATCTTCAAAACCCTCATCCAAATCATCATCGAAAACAACCTCTCAAAAGGCACTCACCACTGAAATCCCATATAAACCATCTCACAATCTCCTGGGTCTTCTCACAAAACCAGGAACCACCAAAGTTTTCGATTCCATCATTGAAATCATGGCAAAATCAAAGTACAAAACTTTGTTCACTGTCGATGCACCAATCTATTTGGCAACCCAAAGAGAGTTCTGGAAGAATGCAACCCTTGAAAAATAAGGCGACACTGCAACCACCATAAACTCTTCTATAAAGGGTAAAGCTGTCCAAATCACGCCACAATCCATTTCAGAGGTCTTTCAACTCGGTGATCAGGAAGGTAAAATTTCTTTCACTAAAAACGAGTTACAAACTGACTTCATTGAGAGAGGGTATGAAGCCACAATGATGAAGAAACTTACCTTACAAAAAGGGTATTTTCCTTCTGCAACCAGATTTTTATTTCATACCCTCCTACTATGTGTTTCAAACAAAACCACTTCTTTCAATGAAATCCCTTTAAAGATTCAAAATCTGGGATATGCAATTCTTCAAGGAGAAAATTTTAACTATTCTTGGGAAATTTTTAAAGATTTGGTTAATAATGTTGAAACAAAATCATTCTTACTGTTTCCAAGGTTTTTAAGTTACTATTTTGCAAAGAAATTCAGTAAGGATGATTTAGCATTAATAAACCAAGGTGATTCTACTCAAATAAACAGTTTAACAACTGAAACTTTTTCAAGAATGTTAGCACCTTGCAAAACACAAGTAGAGGTGCCTGAGCAGATATTAGCAGTTACAACTGCTCCTCAGGTATCTGCTGCTGAGCCCACTGCTCAAGGTGATCAAAGCAGCAGCACAACTGCTTTGAAACCCACACCTAAAATAACCAAAAAGCCAACAAAAAGAAAAACTCAAAAACCCCCCAAACCCATCAAAAAGGCAACTCTGGAGGATGAGATACCAGAGCTCCTGCATGTGACAACACAAATGTCACATGAAACCACTGCTGCTACTTCCTCACAGCAGTTGGTACAAATATCTCAACCCATAACCGCAACTCCTCCTGCTTCTTCACAAAAAGAACAGGTTGTACAAATAAGGTCTCCACATCATGATGCTCTGGAAACACTCGTTTCTATCATCCACAGCTCAATACCCGGGGCAAATCCACTTTCTACACCACCCTTCACATCCACAATTCCCCCACCAACTAAACTGCTGTTGGATGCAATTGATTTGAACCAGGCATTAACCAGTCCTTCTCAATCACCTATCAATGAGAATATACCTCAACAACTGACTGGGTCTGATGTATCAATGAGAATATACCTCAACAATCTGAGGAGGTTAGACCCCTTGAGTTACAAGTAACTCTTGGTGGTAATCCAAGTGAAGCAGCCACTACAACTGTTGAATCCATTGGTTTACAGTTGGACAGTGGTTACATTAATAAGACTTCCTTGGAGGCAATTCCTTATATAGCACCTCTGCCAACCACCAGTGGATTTATTTATCCTACTGGCAACATCAAAAGGTTGTCAAGTGTTGAAGGAAGAAGACCCTAGTACCAAGAAAAAGGGGCATCAGTTGTTAATGTTTGGAGTATACTCCCTACATCTACCACTGATAAAACCACTACTAGTGGGAAATCAGATGATCCCATTAACTTGGGTGATGATTTAAAGTACCAGCAATTGACGGATCGTATTGAAAAGCTTGATAACTCTGTTGCAGAACTCAAAAATATGCTACAACAGGTGTTACAAGTACAAAAGGTATAATCAACTGCTGTTCCATCTCAAGCACCTGCTCCACAAAGGGCACCTGCTTCAAATGAGCTCTAGAATTTATTTCAACCCTTTCTCCATCAACAAGCACAATTAGCAGATCAGCAGCATGAAAAACATGTCCAACAGCTGAGAAATGCAATGGAGTCAAGGTTCAAAAACACGCAGGCTGATCTAAAGGCTCTCAAAACTCAGATCCTGCACACCACTGGCACTGCTCCTCCAACAGTACTTTTCATTGATCAACTCCCAGACGATAATGCCAAAAAGGGGGAGAAAATTCAGGAGTGGAAGAAGAAAGGAATAGATGATGGTCTCTACATTGAACCTGAAAGGGATGCTATGACCAGAAAAATTCCTGTGCCAGATGGTAGTAAAAAGGTTGATGCTACTCAAGAAGCACTTGATGAAGGAGTAGCAAGTGTTAAAAGAGATAGAATGGCAAAGGATATTTCAAGATGGAATGAGGAGAAAAGAGCCTTCATGGAACTGTATGAGCAAGGTTGTTCTGGATCAAAGGATTTCAAAAATCCAAAGACAAAAAGGCAACCTAAGTCCATCCCATCCAGATTTCCAAAGCCTCCAAAACCACCATCCAAAAGCCATCAGCATCAAACTTCCACCCAAACAGTTGTTGTAACTCCTGCTGTATCAACGACTGCTGGTACTTCAGTAGTTGCAACATCTGCTCTCACTTCAACACACACCACTTCAACACACACTACATCTACTGCTTTACCACCATCACCACCAAAAACAAAATCACCTCCTGCCAAAAGGCAGAAGACAGTAGGTGTTATAACATCTGCTGTAAAGACGACAGTGGTTGGAACACCAGTTGTTTCAACAACTGTTAGTCTATCACAAACCACTGCCACTACATCCACCACCACTGTTCCATCCAAAACATCATCAGCCTCTCCTCAAACAAAGAGGAGAAGGCTAATTCTCAAAGATGATGACACTTCATCACCACAAACATCTTCAAAATCTTTAGCTCTTGTCACAATACCAAAACCTGTTCCTCTCTCTTCAGTTCAAATGTACAAACCCTTACCTCCTGCAGGTGTTCAATTTCCTCTTGAACTAGCAGCTGTTAGAGAAGAAATAAAATCCTTTTACTATGAGGATGACCCTGCCAAAAGGAGTCTGCCATCAATAAAAGGATATCCCTGGCCTAAAAATGTTGATGAATATTTGAAAATCAAGGTCAAGCAAGCAGAGGATATCTCAAAAAGAAACACACAAGGGAAATCTGACAAAGAAATTTCAAGAAACTATCAATATCTGCTCACACAAGTCAGATCCCTAGAACAATTTGCAAAAAATGTCAGTCAACAAATTTCAGAAAGAACAGCTGAAACTTTGAAGAAAGACTACATTGAAAGCATCATGGCTCACAAGAAGTATAAAGGAGAGAGATACATGTACAAAGAGTGGACTGTTCCTGAGCTTGAAGATGAAGCTGCAAGAATTCAAGACATGATAAAAAGGAAGGTCACTCACACTCCTCCTGACTGGGCAAAGTTTAGAAAGAATGTACCTGACAAACAGGTAGAACTAAAAAGAATGAAAGAGGAACTAGTTGCTGCTGAATATGGAAACAAAAGACAAATTGCTAGATGGAAAGAAGATGTTGTCAGGGCCACCTACAAAAGGTTGGAGGAACTAAGAAAGAAAGATCCAAATGTTCCACAAAAGCCTGACTACTCCAAAGCAGAGGTCTCAAAAAGACCACCAAAGCTGCAAATCAAAAGAACCACTGCTCCAGCTGGTGCGGCCATCTACAAAAGAAGGAGCCAAAACCAGTCAAGTGCTGAAACCATTCAAGATCTCAAAGCTGGAAATGCTATTGTAAAAGCAGGCCTTGAATTAGTGATAAAAGAAGATCTTGAATTGGAACAATCTGCAAGTACTGCTCAGCCAGTCATGAATAGGCCAGCCTCACCAAATACTTCTGCAAATAAACATCTCCCAAGAAACCCACCTGGCTCAAAAATACAAAAGTGGGAAACTGACAAACAGACCTGCGTATTGACTTTGCTCAGGTCTGGTGGAGAAGTGGAGAAAATATCAAGGGAACAAGCTCTTGGCCTGAGTCTTGAAGATTTGCAGGATCTCCTTGATCTTCCACTTAGCAGGGATGATGAAGATACAGATGCCCTAGACTTTGAATTACAATTTAAAGGTCAGATAAGGGAACTGTTGATGAGGCAATAAAGAATTCCACAATAATGAAGAGTTTTGGCATTATCTGTTCCAGGGGGAGATTGTTGGGATTGAACCCTATCAGAGGAACAGATAATTAAAGCCAAAACTGGATCAGAGCAGTGGATCCAGAATAAGCAGATGTTTACATACAAATCTCTCCCCTTGAAAGTGATTTCATATCTGCTGACCTCCTATCTGCTGATCTTACTAAGTGCTGACCTACAACTGCTGCCAGATGTCAAAGACTGATGAATGACCAAAGCTCTGCTGATTCAAACTACTGCCTGGAGTCTAGTACTGCTGATCCGGACAAGCACTGCTGAGTTCACAGCAGTGGAAGGATGCAGCAGCTGTTTAAGTGTCTTTTATGTAATGAAATGTAATAGCAGTAGTTTAGTACATCAGTGTTTGTATAGATCAGAGGTTAGAGTTTGTTAGGAGGTTAGATGTCACTTTCATGGTGACGTCAGTTAAGATGCTCAGTTGTTTGCTAGTGCCTATAAATAGTTCAGTACTTTGTACTGTTCTATTAGCTCTTGCAATACCGTCTTCTTTGCACGAACAAACGCTGAGCTCTGGCTGAGGGGGAGTTTGTATTCAAGCATTACTTGTAATCGTTGTTGAAAGTTAATTCAATCATTCGGTTCCTTGTTTAAAATGTCTTGATCAAAGCAATACTCTCGTTTGATTGTATGCAAAGTTTGTTTTCATATTAATTCCGCTGCACAACTCTTTCATTTTCATCTTAATCTCAAACGTAAAATACAATCAGAAACAAACTCAGATCCAACACTATAAATTCCAACCCACTTCCTTCATTTCCAATCTTCACAACTCTGAATTGTCTCTCAAATTTCTGACTTCGAGCAATTCAACTGAGCTTGTTCTAGATGCTTAAATAGTGAGTTCACAACTCACTAACACCCTCATACCTTCTAATTTCTTCCATTTTTCTAAAACTTTTATACATTCTCTAAATTACTTGAACATGGTGTCTTAGATTCGCATAGGCAATCTGATGTAAACTCAGTATTGAGGACGAAGCTGAGGATTTGAGATGTTCTTTCAAACTTATTATGGATTTTACTTTCTGTTACTAAACTTGGCCGAATCAAAGGCTCTCTGAGCTCAAAAGCTAAGCTCATAGTTGTGGGTTAGGGTTAGAGTCATTTCCAGCCAAGAAGACGAGCAGTTCAACCAAAACCAAATTGAATTCCCCTTGAAAATGTGCCAGTCGCCCGAGGAGGAAGGCCCTCTCGCTCGAAAGGTGAACCCTTTCGCGCGACAGGAGTCCCTCTCACATGAATGGTTCTGGTTTCAACCGTTCCGACAAATTCTAAGTGTTGTATGATAAATCAGAGCTCTATTCTCGATGTAGGTGATTTTGTAATATCAGTGTGGGAACCGTGGGAACCTTGGTTTTCAATCTAGTTCCACCACCTCACTTGGACTTGTAAAACGAAAACCCAAACAATCTCCTAGACCTAGAATAAGCTAACCTCGCCCAGCTTCCAACATGGATTCACTTCCTTCCATGTTGCGTCAGCGCACCTGGGTTGTTCGTATTCGGTTGTTTGGTTATCAACTTTCTGTACTTATGTTTCTGTTATTCATGACCAACCAACTAGTTAACTGGTTTGTGCTATGGTGAACTTTAACGAGGTTATTACCTCCATGCATGACTTCTATGAATTCTATGAACTTCCTGGACCGATATTATACTCGACTATAACTAAATAACTTAACTAAACTCACAAGCATAACTGATTAATAGTAAAAACGTTCAAACGAGAATGGGTTCACCAAACAGTCCCTCTCGCGCGGAAGGGTGGTCCCACCCACGCGAAAGGCCTATCGTCCCAACTGTTCTCTCGTCCGAATAGTTTGTGTTTTGGTTTCCCGTTATTCTGTATCCGTGTTCCTTGTTACTGATTATGTCGGGCAAACCAGGACCCGTAAAATCACAGAAACTTAGTGTCGTGACAAGTGCTCGGACAGAATATACTTTCTGTTTACTTATACTTTTGTATTATACTACGTACTTTAATTCCGTATCATAATCCTCCATTCCAACTCCAACTCACGCCTTCGTTTGACCTGTTGGGTAACCTTAGTGTTCCTGTACTATAACAACGACCCCTTTGCTCGCCGGGTAGAATAACCTTAGCGTTCCTGTATTACGCCACTCAACTCCTCGCTCGCGGAATTACTAATGAAGATTAGCAAAACTGTGAGTATACTCGACCACCCTTTTTTCTATTTTACACTTTGGGTACAATATGTTTACTATTAAACCTGCACAGTTACACTTAGACTTTATTCAAATGCACAAACAATCCAATATATGCATGCATACGTTATACTTGATTCGTGTTTCTGGATGATTCTCTTGTGTGATAAACTTGTCATTAACTTCGTACGTGTCATACCTCAACCGATGGCGGAAACATCGGGGCTCGGCACTGAGCAAAACAAATTGTCCAGGAGAAATCCATAACAACTAATATCGCCAAATATTTAACGTTACGTCCCATACCATAACATATCTAGCAATTCAGCTATTACAGACATATTGTTCTCAAAGACAAAAATTGTTCCGACAACTCATAAATTATTTAGTTCGTTTCTAGACTCCCCTAGCTTGATTCCACAAAAGCAAGGCAACATTGCAAGCATCCTAAATACCTGTCACATACGTTAAAATAGGTCAATACACATAGTGTAAAGGTGAGCATACAAGTTTAATAGTATAATAGTAGCGAAGAACGGTTTTACACATAACCAACATGTAACATGTTGAAATGTGAAGCTAGAAAGTTATCGACAATGAAATATGCACAGAGATGACTTCGAGTTGTAGAATGTAACGACTCTCATTAAAAGTCATAATTATTAAATTAATTTGACCAATAGGAAACCCTAATTGAGAGACCCAAGTGATTCTGTGCAAACCCTAAGATTTTCATAATTTTCAGAATCAGGATCAGGGCCCCTAAAACTCAGGGGGGGCATTCCCTAGTTGATGATTATCTATATTTGCGTGATGAAGAAGTTGAATTTTTATATATCGTCGACTCAGCAGTGCTAGAAACACACGCGGCAATCATATAGCCCATTTTCAACCCATACGATGCGTAGGGGTTTTATGCATACGGTGCGCAGGGGTACCATACGATGCGTATGGCATCTTTTGCATACGATGCGCAGGGCTTACTAAATTTCACCTATAAATAGAGGACCTTGGCATTCGCTTTCTGGTGTTCAAACGACGAGAGAATTCATAAAATTCTTCGAGTTGTTGTCTGTTTACTTCAATTAACACACACAAATCTCTAATTAAGCATAGCGGGGTGCTGCAGAACAGGGTATTAACTTAATCGCTATTATGATTCATTGTCCGATCGATCCATATATCCAATGGATGTTTAAGTGCCGCCCACATTAGGGTTATACTTTATCGTTCGTCATTAATTTGACGAATTGTCGTTAATTCGATAGGTAAAGTATTATACTTTGTCGTTCGTCGTTAATTCGACGGATCATCGTTAATTCGATGGATGAAGTATTGCACTTTGTCATTCGTTGTGAGGATATGATCTCGTGAGTTATCGTAAAAAGCTATATTAAGTTACTTACCTAGTTCTTGTGCATTAGGTTAAAAAGGCTAATCAATAGGCTAGGCTCTGCTCAAATTAAATCTGCAATATATCAAGGATTATCTGTAGACTAAGCTTTGCCCGTAGAAATCTGCAATGTGAGTTCGTTTCTCTTTTCTCACAGTTTGTGAGTCCATTATATTTTCTCACAGTTTTATCACCTTTTTGTGAAACAATTATATTTACAAAGATTTTACAGAATCCTAAATGATTACCAGTTATACTTACAGTGATTAAGTTGTTATATTAACTACTGGTATGAAAGATTTTATATATTATTTGATTCTCATTATTATTATTTGCCAGAAAGTTAGTTAATATTATCATGATTACAATAACATTGGAAATTATGTATTTTACTAAGATTATATTTTAGTCTTAGTCACGTTAAAATATTAAATAATGATATTACAATTATTTAATTAACATATTTGATAAGTATAGTAATTTGACATAAATTGAGATATGTCATTTTCTGGATTAAATGGTTTTATGCCAAAAGTAATATATTTGATAAAGAAATGTCACGGGACATCATTATGACCAAGGACACGGGTTGAGAGAATAATCAACAGTGTTATGAATAGAAATTACTAGTTGAGAGAATGATCAACAGTAATATAATCTGAGTTACTAGTTGAAAGAATGATCAACAGTGACATGACTGAAAGCACTAGTTGAAAGAATGATCAACAGTGTTATAGAATCACTAGTTGAAAGAATGATCAACAGTGATATGATCAGAATCATTAATTGAAAGAATAATCAATATTGATATGATTATAGTCACAGGAATCGCCTAGTGACAGATAAATTGAATAATAGTCAAATAGAATTATTTGATGAATTCACTATCGGACTAAAGTGAAGTCAATAATTGATATGATTACTGTCACATTGGAACTGTCATTATTTGACAAATACTGAGTGAATTGGGTAAATATAAAAACCTTAATACTGTAAGGTATAACAATATATTTATAAAAATGGAATGAATTCACTCAGTGTTATCGCTGACAAAACCTTTTTAAAACATTTTTCAGGTAATCACAATAGATTGGAATAAGAGCTGGATACGACACTGAAAATGCTTCAAGAAGTGGCTTATTTTATTTAAATCAAATTAAGAAATATTGTAAACAAAATTCACTTTATAAAATATGGGTTTATCCCATCTCTTTTAAATAAAAATCCGGTGTTTTCTAAACTCTGATATTTTTCCTAACTCACGGTCCTGATGAAATTTCCGCTGCAACGTTTTTAAAAACCGGTACCGCTGGACTGTTCATGGCACCCGATTCCGTCCAGGGTGGGTCGGGGGTCGTGACAGAAGGTGGTATCAGAGCCAAACTCAAAGAGCCACTTGTTTAAGCTGATTAGGTGTTCTTTTTAATACCTAAACTTAAACAATAAAGTTAGGAAACTGATATAAATTAACATATGTGTTCTATATGAATATATATATGTTAATATACACAGATAATATCCTGGAAGTATTGTTTTATTTTCTGTGATGTTAATATGTGAAAATGTTTGCAATTCAGATGTCGAATGAAGTACCACATAATCCAGAAGTTCATGTTAATAATGAAAATCCTTTGGATAAAAATGCTATAGAAAATTTAATAGCTCAAGGAATAGCTAATGCTTTACCTTCAATAATTAAAGCTGTTAAAAATACCGTAGAACCTACCAAAGTTGTGAGTAGCAAGCATACTCGTGACGATGGTTTTAGCCATAGTGTCAATGGAGGTAATGATGATATTATCAAAACCCCATTTCCCAAGAAAAAGAAGGCGATGAATTTCGGGTGTACCTACAAAGAATTTTTAGCCTGTAAACCAACTGAGTTCGCCGGCAGTGAAGGAGCCACGGCTGCTCTGCGATGGTTGGAAAAGACGGAAGCTGTTCTTACAATCAGCAAATGTGCCGAAGAAGATAAGGTGATGTATGCATCTAATCTCTTCAAGGAAGAAGCCTTAGAATGGTGGAATACAATTCTTCAGGCAAAAGGAAGCGACATGGTTTATGCCATGAATTGGGAAAAATTCAAGGAAATGACAGAAAGGAAATTTTGTCCTCCTTATGAAAAGGAACGAATAGCTAACAAGTTCCTAAATCATAAAATGATAGATGTGAATTGTCGTGAATATACGACAACGTTCTTCGAATATGCAAGAATGGTACCAACTCTGGCTTCTCCAGAACCTGTACTAATTTCTCGTTATATTTGGGGATTAGTTAGTGAAATCCGAGACATAGTTAAGGCCACTAGACCACAGACTATTGAAGAA